>PVIR01018076.1:0-33839 GCA_004026965.1 Petromus typicus
TTGTGGTTCAGGCTGGCCCTGAGCTCAGCCTCCAACTCACATCACAGCAATCCTCCTGCCTCTGCCTCCCGAGTGCTGGGATGACAGGCGTGAGCCACCACGCCCAGCACTGTGGTATGTGGTACTGGTTGCTGCTGGGTGTGGGTCTCCACACCCAGTATTGTTATGTGGTTACCGGGGAATCGAACCCGGGTCCTTGTGCTTGCAAGACAGGCGCCGGAACCACTGAGCTAACTCCCTGGCCCCCTTTTATTTATTTTTAGTTTACTGCCTCCGAGAGTTGCTCAAGTGGAATATTGTATTTGGGATGTTCCTGCCACAGCCTCCTTCAGTGCTGGGATTACAGACCTGTGCCATCGTGTCTGGCTCTTTTTTTTTTTTAAACACGGTCTCACTTTGTAGTTCGGGATAGCCCTGAGCTCAGCTTCAAACTCACATTGCAGCAATCCTCCTGCCTCTGCCTCCCGAGTGCTGGGATTACAGGTGTGAGCCACCACGCCCAGCACTGTGGTTTGTGGTACTGATTGCTGGTGGGTGTGAGGCACCGAGGATCGAACCCTGGCTCTTGTGCTTTCGAGACAGGCGCCAGAACCACTGAGCTAAAAGTCCCTGGCCTAGCCCAGCTGGTGTTTTGTTTCGTTTTTAACAAATGGAGGTGAAATTCATAGTTTGCAGTTAACTGTTTAATTCTGAGGAAGGAATTTGCTTTTTCTTGAAGCAAAACATTTATTGGTACATTTTAGATATACACGATGATAACACTGAATAGCCTTTTGGGGACAGGGAGTAACTGTAGTTGGACCCTGAGCATGGCAGGACCAATTTGGCCTGGGGTTATTATTTTGTAATCATAAATATAACAGTGATGTTACAGGGTGCCCTTGTGAGGGAACTTCCAAGCATTTAACAAATATAGACTCAATCTTTACATCAACCCGGAGGGAGAGATGTTGATACATTATCTGTTTCACACAGCTGAGGGAAATTGAGGAAATTGCTCCAAATCACAGAGCAGGTGGGCCCCAGGAGCCAGGATCTCTTCTTCCTGCCCCACCCTGCCCTACCCACCTTCTCCCCACAGGTGCTGAATGGCCATGCCCTCCTCCCTTTGCCAGCCTTGAATATTGCTAAATTAAATATGAATTAATTAGAATGTAGTAAAGCAGAGAATGCATTTGCTTCCCTGGCCAGAGTGCTCAGTAGGCCGGTGAGGCTCTCTCCATCCAACACCTATGGCCCTATTCGCCCTGTGCAGCTGTCTGTTGTTTGTTTACCTGAGCTCCACCTGACGGGGACATAGCTTGCTTCTGGTTTGCTGAGGGTTAACGACCAGGCAGGGATCTTTCCCCAGGTAGCTGAGTCAGACTGTTCTGTGGTGGTGCTTCGACGGGGTCATTGGGCTCTGGAGCTGTCTGGTGCAGCCCCTGGCTGTGTACCTGAGTGACCTTGGGTTGTCACCTGTCATCTGTGCAGGAGAGGCCCCAGTGAAGGTGGAGTGGCTGCTACCAGAATGGTTAAATGCATGTACTTCTCATGAGTTCTGTCTGCCACCGCTGGCGGCGTTGGGGATGGTAATTTATTGCTACATGTCTGTGCTAGAGATTTTGACACTGAGTCCTTGGTCTTGGCTTCTAAGGTGTCAGATGAGTTAATCACCGGGATGCGTCTGTGACATGGGGAAGGCCTGTTGTCCTTGGGGCAGCCCAGGTACTTCCACCCAGCCTCGCCAGCCCACCCTGTGTGAGCTTTCTAAAAGTGAGAGACCAGTGAATACTGGGTCTGACTGTCCTGCCCCTGGTGCTCTTTTCTCAGGGACTTAGTGGCCCCTGCCTGGTCCCTGAGGTGGGTGTAAGCAGCGAGAGGATGGGTGAGAGGAGTGTGTGTGGCCATGGGATTCAGTTGCAGTCTGGAGATGCTGGCCATGTGTGTTGGGGACAACTGTTACCTCATTCCTGGCCCAGGAAAACTGGGCAGTACAGCAGGAGTGGCATGTGCCTTCCTACACACACACACACTGCACCCACACATCTGTTTCCTCTATTTTTTTTTGTAGTGAGGATCAAACTCAGGACCTTGTACTTCCCAGGGAGATGCTGTACCACTGAACTAAATCCCCAGCCCCTCCCTCGCGTTTTTTTTAATCTCCTGCTGTGGGTGAGGGTTGCCCTGCTCTTCTTTCTGGGATCCTGACTTGTGTCTTTGTGTTTCGGCCCTGTGAGAGTTGAAACTGATTTTCACACTGCCCAGAAGTAGAAACGTCTCTTGGGGGCCAGGCCATGGCCACAGGACACCTTGGGGAGGCAAGGCAGTGAGTCCCTGGCAGGAAGGGAGTCATTTGGGGTGAGGTGTAGACAGACATTGCACACGGTCAGGGTGAGAGGTGTTGCCAGCTCACCACTGGTGGACCCTGCTTGGTCTGTGTGGCCATATGTGGGATCATTTCTGGGGATGAGGAGAAGGGCTCAGGACAGGATGTAGATTCCCAAAAGCGCGGAGGGCGATCGAGGCAGACCAACAATGTGAGCAGCAGGAAGGTGATGGGCTTTCTATCTGCTTGATCTGGGGAGACATTGGGGACGCCAAGTGTGTGCAGACCACCCCCACCCTTTTTGCTGCAATTGAGAGATCGTGCACCTTATTTTACAGCTGCAAGTGGGTGCCCCAAGAGAGAAAGTAGCAGGGCAGTTTAGGTTCCTGGCTGTCCCCACCAAGCTTGGGACAAGGAGCTAGAGCACCGTTGAGTGCCTGTGGCAGAGCCGTTGGTGGCATCCGGGCCCCAACGTGCTGCTGGGCACTTTCACAAGCCCAGGCAGGGCCAAGCTGGGCCGCGGGCTTCCGTGTAGCTGGGGCAGGAAGAGCTGGCGGCTGATGTCAGCCCTTGCGCAAACCCTGCCTGCGGCTTCCGGAGCCTGCTGCCTGCTGCGCTGAAGAGGAAGCCGAAGCTGAGGGCTCGGCGGGGCCCAGAGGCCACGCTGCCTGGCCCAGCCACCACATGGATGCACTGACCAGCCTCCGTGGCCCTGGGGCCCAAGGCTTTGGTGCTGGATCCAGGTGAGGGGCTGGGCTGGGGAGTGCGCCGGGCATGGCGGTGGTGAAGAGGCCTGGGGTGCGACTCTAGGGGCCTCGACCTGTATTACCTCAGTTTCTCCATGTATACCCTGTAGTGAGTGCACTGGGCATTTTGGGACCCTGTGCCCCTAGGAATTAGTTGGTGACACGGTATGTGGGGCCTGTACAGCGTGGCTGCTGGGGGCTTGAGGCTGGGCTGGGACCTGTAAGGCCCTCATGCCAGTCTGGGTAACCCTTGCAAAGTCACTGTGCCACCAGCAAACAATACCACCTCTGGGACTTGGACAGAGCTTCTGGATGCAGGAGAAGTTCGTGGGGGACTGACTGGTGTTGTTCAGTGACTTCTGTGGCCACCATGGGTTTAGGGGTTGCAGCTGCCCCTGGGGTGAGGTGGGGGGATTTGGACTCAGTTGCCAAATGCTTGGAGCTGAGCACAACCTGCTGCTACGTGTCGCTGTCACTACTGTCATCCTTGTTTTTTTACTGTGTAACAACCAATGCCTAATGCCTGTCCCTTCTTCCTGAAGTTCTCAGTAGGCGGGATTATGCCCTCATTCTGCTGATGGGCAGACTGAAGCCTGGCCCAGGGGCTACAGGCTGCCATCGTTGGCAGAGGAGGTGCCTGGGAGGCACTGGGAGCCGTTGAGGCAGGAACTGTCTGGCAGTGTGAGGCATCTTCTGGCTGGGGCGTGGCAAGTGGGGCCTGGTTTCCTTTCCCTCTGATGGTGCTGCTTGCCACCGTGCTCCCTGAGGCAGGGTCCTGCTCTCTGGAGGGCAGGGCTCCCTCTACCCTTACAGCTCCTGCCTCCTCTGGCTTGGTGACGGACTCTAATCCATCACAGCTCAGGGTGCCAGCTTCCTCATCTGTGAAATGGGCACAGCCGGCCAGCTAGGCAGCTACCCGTGGGCTGGGCTGCTGTGAGGTCCTCCCTGTTCAGGAGCTCTGTGGGGCTCAGAATATAGGGGAGGTAGAATAGGGGAGCTCAGAGCTCCCCTACCCCTTTGCTCTGTGGCTTTGGGCTCCCATCTGCAGATGGGGTGGAGAAGGGTACACCCTGGTCCTGGGTTGGTTGTATAAGGGTGTGGGGACCTGGGACAAGGTCAACAGAGCGACCTCCTGCTGCCTGGCGCCCTGAGGTCACACAGCTTTCTCTAGCCCTGGGAATGTGGGGCAGTCTCTTTGGTCTTCCTGCCAGTGGGGGGAGTGATGGAGGTCTCGGGGCTCTGGTGGCCTGACAGCCCACTTCTCTCTGCAGGCGAGGCCTTCTTGGGCAGCTTCGTGGCCAGCGGGATGGGGCCCTCGGCCTCATCCCAGGGAAGCCCAGTGCCCCTGCCCTCTGACCTCTCCTTCCGCTCCCCTACCCCCAGCAACCTGCCCATGGTACAGCTGTGGGCTGCCCATGCCCATGAAGGTAAGGAGTGTGCCAGGAGGGTGGGGCTGGGGGCTGCTGGGCCAGTGCCCCCACCACTCTGGGCAGTGTTATGCCCCCAGCACTTCTCAGAGTTCTCCCTCTGCCTCCACAGTCTAGGGCCTGGCTGGCCCTGGCTACCAGCACCTCATGGTCTCAGATGGTCAGTGCTTCTTCTTGTTGCTGCCACCAGGCCTTTGCACTAGCTGTTGGTGTTGCTTGCAGCCCCCACCCCAGCCCCTGGGTGGCTCCTGCTCTCCTTCAAGGCCCAGCCCAGGCACCTCCTCTCCTGGCCTTCCCTTGGTGACCACAGATTTACCTGTGTGATTATTCTCAAATTGATGATTCCTGCTGGAGTGAGCCCTCCCCTTGTGCACAGGAGGCTGGTTAATAATTGTGGGAACTATGGCCCTGTTGCCCTGGCGTTTTGGTTACAGCTCTGCGGAAATGTCAGATGTAGGGCCTGGCTTCTCCTCGACCCCGAGAAAATACTGGACCTCTGGAGTCTTTTGCCTTCCTCTGTCCACAAGGGCCAGGGACTCAGGGACTCGGGAACTCCTGGGTTTAGTGGATCTTCGGTTCCCGGTGCTGAGGGCCCTTGGAGACTTTCCCAGACCTCTGCCTCTCTGCTTCCTCCCAGTTCTGGGGCTGAGTGCCCACTAGCATCCCAGAGCCACCCATGTGGCCTCCTTCCTGAGGCCCCCTCTTTTCTTTTGCCAACCAGTCTTTGGACAGTGATGGTGATACGACAGTTCTGGCAAAGCCACTTGGAGCTTGCTTGTACCTGCCACTGTGCACCCAGACTCATGTCCTGTGCAGGCCCAGGGCTGGGGCTGTTGTGTCCATTTTACAGATGACAGCAGAAGGTTCTGATGTCTCCCTCCGAGCTGTTTCAGGGGGGTAGATGACTGTGTCTCTCCATCTTTTCTGTCCTGTGATAGTTGTTAATGTCATTAGAAGGTGATGCTGGAGAAAAAGCCAGGGACAGGTCCTACGTCCCTTCCCCAGAGGGTAATTAGGGACTCAGGATATCTGGGTCCCTTGGGGATTGTCATTAGGACCCCAGGCCCAGCACTAGGGCCCTTGTTGGCACACCAGCTAACTGGTCTCCTTTAGGTGTCTTGCCTTTCTGTCCATGGCTTTGTTTCCTGTTGGTCCTGCAAGGCTCTGATTCTGGTGTCACACTGGAGGGGCCTTTTAGGAAGCTGGAGGAGTGTTGATTCCTCCTGGGAGATCCTGGCAACCAGAGATGGGTCTCCTCAGGTTCAGAGAAGGTGACTGTCTTAGTCACTGTCTTGTCATTGGCACATAATACTCTATATTTATGGATTAAAGCAGGAAAGGTTTATTCTGGCTCACAGTTTGTAGAGATTTCAGTTTATAGTTGGCAGGCTCCAAGGCAGGGCAGCATGGCAGGGGGAATGGCAGAGGAGAAACAGCTTCTGGCACAGCAGGCAGGAAGCAGAGGGGATCAGTGGAGGATGGGGAGGAGGGGGAAAGAGACAGACCTTTTCAGGCCACGTGCCCAGTGACCCACCTTCTCCAACCAGGGTTCACCATGCATCACCTTTAGCTATTAAACTCATGTTTCCATCATCCAGTCACCTCTCAGAGGCCCCACCTCTGAGCACTTGAGACATTCGGGGCCATCTACATAGAAACCGTAACAGAGACTGACCAGTGCTGGGACACAACAGAGAAAAGAAGCCTATGGACACCAGTCATTTACCCAGTACTTTAGGAGGCTGAGCTGGAGGATTCCAAGTTTGAGTGCAGTCTGGACAATTTGGTGATTTAGTGAGATCCTGATTTAAAGGAGGTGAGGGTAGAAATGTAGCTTAGTGCAAAGGCCCTGGGTTCGATTTTCTTTTTCTTTCTTTTTTTTTTGTGTGACAGGGTCTTGCTTTGCAGTTCAAACTGTCCTTGAGCTCACTGTGTACCACAGGCTGGCCTCAAACTCGTGGCAGTCCTCATGCCTCAGCCTCCCAAGTGCTGGGATTTTAGGCGTGTGCCACTACACCCAGTGGGTTTAATTTTCAGTACCAAAACAAACCTAGGAAACAAAAACCACTACTCAGCTAGCATGCACATTGGATCTAAGGTTAGGAATCCAGGCTGAAAGGTGTGCTGACTTTGGTTCAAAGCCAGGTTGTTTCTGTGTGTGTTGAGCAAGTGGTCTTCTAGAAGCTTGAGTTTTCTTTCTGCAGAATGAGAAAAGTACAGTAAGAATAACAGTGGCAAAGCAGAGAGAGTGTTCATGCCTGCCAGTGACCATTCTCAGATGCATCCTGTCTGAGCCTCTTCCCAAGTGCCCGAGGGCTGCCTGGGGCTGGGGGGTCGTTAAATGGCAGTGTTGGGGGCACATGTCACTCTGGGGCTGGGGTAAGCCTCAGGCTCTCTGCACCTCAGAGCCCCAGCCGGAGAGAGCAAGCACAAGGGCAGCCTGCTCAGGAGGCACCAAGTGCTGCAGCCCTGTGCTCTCCCGTCCCTAGGTTTCTCCCACCTACCCAGCGGGCTGTACCCCTCCTACCTCCACCTGAACCACCTGGAGCCCCCCAGCAGCGGGAGCCCCCTCCTCAGCCAGCTGGGCCAGCCCAGCATCTTTGACACACAGAAAGGTCAGTGGATGGGAGTGGGTGGGGCTGGGGGGAGGGAGAGATGGTGTGCGGGCTTTGCCGGGCTTGTCTGGGGTCCTCACCAACGTCATCCTGGTGGTGTATATTACTGTCATAGTAGCAAGCACGTGGCCCCTGAGATACAACCCCACCAAAGAAGCCTTTTTATTTTTCTTTTGAAAGAAGACTGTGTAGTTCAGGTTGGCCTTTAATTTGAATTCCTCCTGCCTCAGCCTCCTAAGTGCTGAGACGACAGGTTTCTGCGTACTATTGGAGGCACTAAACTTTTTAAAAAAATTATTTTTAATTTTTTTGAGCAGGGTCTTTCTTGCTTTGTGATTTAAGCTGGTCCTAAACTCACTTTGTAGCCCAGGCTGGCCTTGAACTCACAACAATCCTCCTGCTTCTGCCTCTCTTTGAGTGCTGGGATTATAGGCATGAGCCACCACACTGGTATGTGATACTGGGGATTGAACTCTGGACCTTGCACTTGCGAGGCAGACGCTGAAACCACTGAGCCAAATCCCTGGCCAAAGATGCCCTTTTTATGAGAGTAGATCTCACTGTGTAGTTCAGGCTGCCTTTGAACTCACTAGGTAGCCCAGGCCTTGAACTCACAGCGATTCTTCAGTCCTCCTAAGTGCTGGAATTACAGACGGGTGCCACTATGCTGGCCAAAGATGCTGTTTTAAAATTTTTTATTTTGGGGCCGGGGATATAGCTCAGTGGTTCCCGCACCTGTGTTGCAAGCACAAGGACCGAGGTTCTATCCCCGGTAACCACATAACAATACTGGGTGTGGAGACTCATCGCAGCAGCAACCAGTACCACATACCACAGTGCCGGGCATGGTGGCTCACGCCTGTAATCCCAGCAGTCGGGAGGCAGAGGCAGGAGGATTGCTGTGATGTGAGTTTGAGGCTGAGCTCAGGGCCAGCCTGAACCACAAAGCAAGACCCTGTCAAAAAAAAAAAAAAAAAAAAAAAAAATTTGCTTATTTGTTTGTGTATTTGGTACTAGAGAGTGAATTTAGGTCCTTCACATTGCGTGAGGTACCTCATCAGCATTTTTTTTTTTTAAATTCTGAGACAGTCTTAAGTTGCTAAATTGGCCAGATTAGGCTCCAGTTTATGATCCTCCTGACAGCCTCCCAGGAGTACTGAGATTACAGGCCTGTGCATCCATGGTTGGCCCAACCATGCTTGGTTGCCTTTTTGAGCTCTGAGACCTAAGTACCTCCACCCACACAGGCTCACTGGGATGTACTTAGCCTTCTAGCCCCTACCTGGTTGGTCCCTTTGGGCAGCTTTAGGACAATGCCAGCCTCTCCTCTTTTCACAGATGAGGAAACTGAGCCATGGGAAAGTTCGAAGGCCAAGGAGAAATTTCATCTGTTTTAGCTATTCCCAAGGGTGGTTCTCCTGTGTGTGCCCCTTCTTCCCCGACCATGCAGGGCAATCTGTCTTTGGGGTGGAGGACTCCCTGGCTTAGTTGGGCTGTGGGCCGAGCTAACTGTGCTTCCCTCCACAGACGGCTTCTACCTGCCGGCGCCAGGGGCTCCAGGTGCGCTGCACTCCCACGTGCCCTCCTCCAGGACCACTGGTGGCCACAACTCGAGCGCACCAGCCAAGGGCTCAGCGGCATCTCGTGAAGGGACAACCAAGGAGCGTATAGGCCGCAGTGGGGAGACCCCGCTGTTCGGCAAAAAGGACCCTCGGGCTCGCGAGGAGGCCACTGTGGCACGTGGCGTGGTGGACCTGACCCAAGAGGTGCGGACTGAGGGCCGCTCGGACCGAGTACCGGCGCGGCTGGCTGAGCGCCTGTCACCTTTCCTGGCGGAGGCCAAGGTCAAGGGCGGGCTGCAGGCGTCTGCGTTGGGAATGTGCAACGGCGCCGTGGATGTAGGGCTGGGTGCCAAGGAGGCGGCCCGGCAGGACGAGAGTGTACGGCTGCTGCGCCGTGCTGAGGCCCTGCTGCCTGTGCCACGACCCTGCCCCTCGCCGCTGCCCCTGCCACCGCCCTCAAAGGGGCCCCCAGCACCCCCTTCCTCAGCTCCTGCCGGTGTCTATACAGTGTTCCGTGAGCCGGGGCGCGAGCACCGCGTGGTGGCGCCCACTTTTGTGCCTTCTGTGGAGGCCTTCGATGAGCGCGCAGGGCCTATCCAGATTGCGTCACAGGCACGCGACACCCGGGCCCGTGAGCGGGAGCGCGAGGTGGGGCGGCCTGGGGTGCTACAAGCACCCCCAGGCTCCCCGAGGCCTGAGCGCCCCGAGATCCTGCGCGAAAAGAACTCAGTCATTCGCTCGCTCAAGCGGCCCCCACCGCCAGCCGATGCGCCCCCAGCCCGGGCTGCGCGCGCCTCCCCAGACCCACGTATCTACCTGCCACCCAAGGAGCTGCCCAAGCCCGAGGTGGAGCCACGCTCCTGCGAGCGGGCACCACGCGGGGCCTCGCAGCCTGCCAAGCTCTTCGGCCTAGAGCCCCCGCGTGCCCCTGCGCCCCCAGGCCCTGAGTCCAAGTGGAAGCCCTTCGATCTGGGCAACTTCGCCACGACGCAGATGGCGGTGCTTGCCGCGCAGCACCACCACGCCAGCCGTGCCTCTGAAGAGGACGCCTCCAAGAAGGCCTACCTGGACCCCGGGGGTGCTCTGCCCCGTTCCCGGACCGGTGCCGACCTGCACCCTGTGGCGGCGGGCACCCATGGACCTGGAGAGGCCTCGGCTATGCAGAGTCTCATCAAGTACAGCGGCAGCTTTGCACGAGATGCGGTGGCTGTGCGTCCTGGCGGTTGTGGCAAGAAGAGCCCCTTTGGGGGTCTGGGCACTATGAAACCAGAGCCCGCGCCCACCTCTGTGAGCACCCCTCGTGCCCAGGCCCGACTCCCACACCCTAGTGTTCCTGCAGCGAGTGGGGGCCGACAGCTGAAGCGGGACCCAGAGAGACCAGAGAGTGCCAAGGCTTTTGTGCGTGAGGGCTCTGGTGCCCAAGGGGAGGCTGAGGTGCGGCACCCGCCTGTGGGCATTGCTGTGGCAGTGGCCAGGCAGAAGGACAGTGGTGGCAGTGGCCGGCTGGGACCTGGGCTGGCTGACCAGGAGCATTCCCTATCCCTGAGCAGTGTCAAAGGTAGGTCCTCGGTCTCAGCCCCCATCTCTGGTTTCCCTTCTGCTAGTCCCCTGCACCCCCTTCCCTTGAGCTCTCCTGTCCTGCCTGCTGATCCTGTGCACCCTTTGGATCACTTGTGCCATGTGGCTGCTATTGAAAGTTTTATTGCATTTTCCATTATGCACATAGAAAGGTGCAGAAAGTACAGAAAGGGAGCTTGAAGAAAAAGGGCCATTATGTTTTCCTGGCACCCTGAATGCTTTTATATCTCTCCCTGAATTCATTTTCCTGTGCCGTTTGTGTCTACCTGCTGAGTTCCTGGTGCACACATGATCTCGGGTCTATGTGTGGCTCCCGTATTACACTGTGGACTCTTTTCCCTGCTATTGCAAGCTCTTTATAAGTATCATTTTTTATGGCCTTTAATATTGCTGCGGAGAACACACACCAGCAGGTACTGTGGTTCAGGTCGTTGATCCCTGATGGGCATTTTAGTTTTTTGCTGCTCTGATGTTTTGTGTTGAGTTTGTTGCACGAAATATTTTTGTGCATTGTGCCTTTGTGATATTTGGAGTCATTTTTCTAAGAATAGAGGTTCCTAGGAATAGACTTGTATTAAGCCTTCGATTCCAAGTCCTAGGAAAGTGTAACCAGACTTATCTTATTTCAGGGTCTCTGCCCAGCCAGTGTTAGGACTAGCACATTATAGGTGCTTGATAAATGAATAAGCCAGTATAGGTGGGGTGACAGAAACTAGGATTTCCACATTCTTAACAGGTTTTGACATTCAGTACTTAGGTGTTACTCTGTAGTTTTGGTTTTTTTTGTAATACTGAGGGTCAAACTCAGGACCTTGTGCTTGCCAAGCAAGCGTGGTGCCACTGAACTACATCCTGGCCCACTAGGTAGATATTATTATTATTATTATTATTATTATTTTTAGTGTTTTTAAGACAAGTGTTTTGCTTTTTGTAGTTCAGGCAGGTCCTGAACTCACGATGTAGCCCAGGCTAACCTTGAACTCATTGCAGTCCTCCAGCCTCTGCCTCCAGTGCTAGGATTACAGCCATGAGTCACCATACCTGGCCCCTCTGGGTAGTTTTTAAGTGCTTTATAGCATATGTGAGTCTCTGCTTTATTTTTATTTTATTTTGGGAGGCACTATGAATAGTATATAGCTCTGCCACTGGGCTACATCCCCAGCCCCTTTTATTTTTTTTTAGCCAAAGTCTCTCTGAGTTGTCCAAGTGGGACTTGAACTTGTAACTCTCCTGGCTCAGCCTCCCAGAGTGCTGGGATTGCAGGCATGTGCTATCTTCTGACTTGTTTTATTGTTTTTGTGGTGCTGGGATCAAACTTGGAGTCTCTTGTGCCCTAGGCAAACGCTTTGCCACTAAGCTACACCCCCAGCCCCATCTGTTGGCTTTAGCTGCCGAGGCCTTGTGCTTTAATAAAGACAACAAACAGTTGCTAATTTCAGTAGGGAAAACGGTGTGTGTTGCTTAGTTTCTAGTGAGGTTGGATATTTTTCTGGAATGTGGCTAGCTGGGTAACCCTCATGAGCTCGCCCTGGGTGCTGAGACTTGGTATTTGTGGTGGTATTTGAGCTGTGGGATTTGGTGCCCAGAACACAGCCAGTTGACGAGATGAGCACCCTACCTATATAGGTCAGGGACCGAGGCTGGGCCCATATGCCATGGTGTAGGGTCACAGGCTGGCAAAGGGTAGGAAGGGATGCATCAGCCTGTTCCCAGCCGCTGGCCCTGGCCCAGCCCCATGCCCACTCTTGGTGCACTTTGAACCCTTGTCTGCGGGGGACCTGGAAAGGCCCCTTCCTGCAGCTCCAGACTTGACTCCAACAGCTGCATGGACACCTTGTCACTTTGCCTAGACATCTCGTGAGTCTTTTCTCCTTGTTGGCTGGGCCCAGGCTGACTCTGGTGCGCCTGTCCTAGCTGTCTGCAAGACCCACTGTCTCAGCTCCCTGTCCCTGAGTGCTGCTGGTGTTGGGCTCAGTGTCTCTGTAGGCTGCCCTGCCCAGTTTCACTGCCCTGCCTTGGTATAGGGTCTAAGACCTCCAGCTCTAGTCACATTGCTCAGTAGGATTGTCTTTCAATCCCCCCCCACCCGCCCTTGTGTATTCATGCATGCCTTCCATGCCACTCCCTACAGTGCCCTCCCCTTGCTCATGGTCCAAGCATCACCTCCCTGAGGATTTTTTTGTTTTTTTAGACAGGGTCTTGCTTTTGTGGTTCAGGCTGGCCCTGAGCTCACTATGTAGCCCAGGCCAGCCATGAACTCACAGCAATCCTCTTGTCTCTGCTTCTCAAGTGCTGAGATTACAGGCATGAGCCACTATACCAAGCACTGTGGTATGTGGTACTGATGGGCATGAGTCACCACTCCGGCATTGTGGTTTGAGGTTCCCGAGGAGGATTGTACTCTAGACCTTGAGCTTGCAAAGCAAGCACTGGAACCACTGAGCTAAATCTCAGGCCCTCCCTGAAGATTTTTGAGTCGGAGCTGGGGCTCTGTCCTAGAATTCTCCTCTTCTAGTACAGATGTCTAAGTGGTGCTTCGTGGATGTTTATTGACTGACTGAGCCCATTGCTTTGTGCAGAGACCCCTGGAGCTGGGAAGCCCCACCTTCTGACCCTGAGGGGGTTTGCAGGAGCACTTGCCTTATTCTGGGATGCAAGTGTAAGATGGGCAGCAGCTCTTTCTCAGAGGTGGCCGTTTGGTGATGGATCCCCTTCCCAGTGGTTTGGGTCTCTGGCACCTCAGGGCCAGGTCTCTAGGAGAGACGCTGGTGGCACCTGTATTTAGGGCCACAGTCTTCAGAGGCTGTCCTTATGCCAAGGGCCCTGTGTCCACAGGGTGACTAGTATGTGCACGTGTAGGGGAGGTTGTGGGTATAAGAGCAGTGGACCAGGAGCAGGAGCTGAGATCTGGGTGATACTGTGGGATTTGGCAGGTGCCACCTGTCTCTCCTGCTGCTGCTGAGTGACAGGCAGTGGCTGGAGTCTCCTCCTCTTGAACCATGTTGGGTGTGAGGCTGGGGCCCCCCATGGGAGTGCACGTAATAGTGCTGTCCCCAGCAGTGGCCCCTGGGTCCTACCTGTTTTTGTGGTACTGGGGAGGAAGCCCAGGACCTCTGTACTGAGCTCATGTTGTCAATTTTACTTTGTATTTTGAGACAGTCTTGTTAAGTTGCCAAGCTGCCCATGATTGGGCTTGAACTTTTGATGTTCCTGCCTCAGCCTCCCAGAGTGCTGGGATTATATGCCACCATGTCCACCAAACATTGTCTTACTTTTTGGAAGGTGCCCTTTGTCAGTTGTATCCTGGTATGAGTTCAAGTCCTTTGTAGCTGGGTGACCTCGAACAAGGGGCTGGGCCTTGAGGCCCCAGGTCACCTGGTCTGCTTGATACCTGGCAGGCTGATTGGCACAGAGGACATGTCTCGTGAGCTGACCTTTCTCTACTCACTGTCGTCAGGCCCTGGGGCCTGTGCACCTAAGCCCACTCCCCCTCCCAGAGAGCCCCAGGGTGCACCTGCAAAACTGGGGTTCCCTCTAGGCACTCTTATACCCCACAGAGCCAGTGCCCTGTGCCTAAGAGGCCAAGCAGAGAGCCACCATTGTCCACTAGATTGGCACTCCAGTGTGCCAGCAGCTCCATGTTACTGTGCCATGCTGAGCCCCTCAGAGGGGGCACTGCTACTCTGCCAAGCTCTGCTGCGCCCACCCTCTTCCCTGCTACCTGTGTCATGGCGCAGAGCATGGGTGGCAGCAGTGTAAGCCAAGTTCCTCGAGTCTAGGTAGGGGTTGCCATGGGAACCAAGCTATAGCAGGGGCCTTGGGCCTGTCATGACTGAGAAGTAAAAACATGGACCTGGGAAGGGAGGGGCAGGGACAGCCCGCACCATGGCCCCGGTGACACGGTGATGCTTTCAGAGGGCCGGTGATGCTTTCAGAGGGCCGTTTCCACTCGGCCCCCACCCTGGCTCCTGGCACTGGATTAGTAATGGGACCCCAAGAGGTCCTGCTATCTGCCCGCACCTCAGTCTCCCCTAGGGAAGATGGGAATGAGTGTGGGATCAGCCCCCAGGACTGGGAGGGCTGAAAGGTCCCTGGGACAGAGGCGATGGCACACTCTGGCTCTGCTTACCTTAACCTCAGGCTGGATGGAACTGCATCGTCTGTCCTGGATGCTCAGCCCTCCTCTGTGCCCCTCACCCAACTCCAGAGCAGCCGGGTCTCTAAGGCAGGGCTGAGGGCATACTTGGGCCTCATCCTCTGCTCCGTGCAGACATGGGTGCCCTTCCTGTGTGCTGTCCATGAGGTCAGGGGAGCTTTTGGAGCCTCAGTCAGAGCGCATTATTCTTGTCACCCTTCTCAGATCTCCCAAGCTCCCCTTCTGAGTGAGTCCAGCCCTGTCCTGTTCAGGGTGGTCCCAGAGACCTCACCTGCACCTTCTGTTGCTCCCATGTTTGCACTTGCTCTTCGCACTGCCTAGCTCACTTTTTCCTGGAAACACCCTCATAGCTCACCTAACCACCTCTTTATTGTCCTCCCTGCTGGGCATGTGTAGGAAAAAAGTGGCTAACCAGGAGTAGAAGTGTCAGAACCCACAGCCGTGCAGTTTGGGAGAGGAAAAAGTGCGTTGACAGAAAGTGGAAGAGCTGCCAGGGATCCCAGCCCTCGGGAGGCTGAGGCAGGAGGACAGCTGTGAGTTCAGGGCCAGCCTGAGTCGCATAGTGAGAGACCTGGTCTTAACAAAACAAGACGAAACAAAACAATAACAAAACCAAAGGAGAAGTAGAGGAGCTGTACAAACTGTTCGCTGTGATCTGTGCTGGGAGAAGCAACGCAGTGAGGCCGTGGGAGGGAGGTGGTCAGTGAGGGCCTCCTGGGGGAAGGGAGACTTGAAGCCAAGGTCTGGATGGAGGGATCAGCACCTGGGTGGCCCTGGTGCAGGGGCTGTGTTACAGTGCCCTTTGAGACGCCACCCATGTTTGCACGGAGCTTCCTGAGCTCAGCCTGGGGACCCTGCAGACAGTGGGCAACACAAGATGGGAGAGGTGGGGCCGAAAGGACCCTGGGGCGGAGGAGGATGCAGGATGGGGGTGGGGAGTGTGGCCCTTCTGGGGCGCTGGGAACACAGGACCCACAGTCTGAGTCCAGACCAGTGAGTGTGAGGGTAACCGAATCTTTGGGACCTGTAGGCCTGGGAGGCTGCCCCCTCTGGAGCAGGGCGCCTGAGACCTTGCCCTTCCTCTTCAGCACAGCCACAGGCTCTAGGGTGGCCCTCTGGGCCTCAGTTCCCCTGTGTGGCCTGCCCATTCTGTCCCGCCGTCTCTGTCCTCATTTAAAGGGGTAGGAGCTAGGTTGGCAGGGGGGTGGGAGATGCCGTGAGGCCTGCCCCTACCCACAGGTGGTGTCTCCTCTGCTGCCAGTCTGTCTTCTGGTCCTGTGACTTCGCACTGGCCCAGTGAAGCCTCTGCCCATTGCAGCCTGTGAGAAAATGGAAGCACACGCTTTCATACACACGCCTCCTGGGGCCTTGATGGGGTGCAGCGGCTCCCTCACCTGTTCCAGCCTCCCCATATCCCCAGATACTGGCTTACTGCTCAGATGCAAGTGGCAGAGCCAGGCACTCGGGGAAGCTGAGGTAGGAGGATCGCAAGTTTGAGCCCAGCCTGGACAACTTAATGACTTAGCAAGACCCTGTCTCAAAGTAAAAAATAAAGAGAGTTGGGATGTAGCCTGTTGAGAAGGCTGTGCGTTCAATTCTGACTCCCTGAGTCTCCTGCCAGAGTTCTGGGTGACCTCTGAGGCTCCTGTCAGGTGACCTGACTGGCCTACTCCAGCTGCCCCAGTGGTGGGCCATCCCGTGTTGGGCTGCTAGCTGTCCTGCATGTTTGCTTCTTGACCATGGGGCTCTCCTGCTCTGCTCAGAGACTGGTGTGAAACTTCCTGGTGCCTGGCACCCTGAGCCTCTCCTAGGACCGGCCTTTTGAGAAGCTTGTGGTTTTGGGGGTCCAGAGAGCGGATATGTCCAGAGTGCAGCTGCTGCCATCTATCAAGGGGAGAGTGCCAGGGGCAGGACATTGGTTCTAGCAAACCCCAAGGCCTCTGTGCTAGGGGCTGAGCCCCTGAGACAGCTGCAGACGCTGGGTGCTAGCCCTTGGCTGAGGCAGGCTGACTGTGCCTTATTACACAGTAGGATTATAGTATTTATCATGGTGTCCTCACCTGGTGCCCTCATCCTGGCCACAGTTGACTGTCAGTGTGACTGGCACACTTTGTGGGTATAGGAAGTTTCTGGGCACAGCAGACCCCTGAGCAGGGTTAGCATTGTGGGGACCAGGAACCATATGGACAGGCGTGGACAGCCCTGGAGCTGAGGTGCCTGGGGTGCAGGAAGGGCATGGGATGGGGGGTTATGAGGCCATGGGCAAGGTGAAGATGAGGGCTGGGGCTGGTGGGGGCTCATGGCTGCCTGAACCCCCAGGGCATGGCCGGACTGACGAGGACTGTGCAGAGGACCGGGCCAGGCACCGGGAGGAGCGGCTGCTTGGGGGACGGCTGGACCGGGACCAGGAGAAGCTGCTTCGGTGAGGGTTTGGGAGTCTGGGGTCTCGGGAGTAAGGAGTCCTGGGTGGGCTCGGCCCCTTGACTGGGACTGGCGTGCCCAAATGCCATGGTCCAATGTGTCTTCTCTCCTGTCTCTGGTCCACCTGAACGGTCTCTGAAGCCTCTGTTCTTTTTCTAGAGAGAGTAAGGAGCTGGCAGACCTGGCCCGCCTGCACCCCGCCAGCTGTGCTCCGAATGGCCTGAACCCCAACCTCATGGTGACCGGTGGCCCGGCACTGGCAAGCTCAGGGCGCTGGTCTGCCGACCCTGCAGCCCACCTGGCCACACACCCCTGGCTCCCCCGCTCTGGCAGCACATCCATGTGGCTTGCTGGCCACCCCTACGGTGAGCAGGGATAGAGGGTCCCCTCCCTGTTATGGCAGGGGCCTGGGTGCAGGGCGGGGCTCAGAGCTGGCGCCTGCTCTCTTTCTGCTAGGGTCTCATTTCTTTTTTTGTCTCTGAGGGCTTCTGCCCCCAGGGAAGTGTTCAGTGGGTCGTCCGTGGGGCTGTTTGCAGTTGGCTGTCGTCCTTGTGCCCTTGGCTCCTCAGAGACTTAGGGACTGGAGAGCTGGCCGGGTAGGGGCCGTGCTAGATCCTGGACTGGGTGAGCTGGGGCTGCCCGTGGACAGCTAGACGGTCAGAGGCCTCCCAGCGCTGATGTGCACCTTGGTTCCCCCCACCTAGGTTTGGGGCCTCCTTCTCTGCACCAGGGCATGGCGCCTGCCTTCCCACCTGGCCTGGGTGCCTCCTTACCATCGGCCTACCAGTTTGTCAGGGACCCCCAGTCTGGCCAGCTGGTGGTCATCCCCAGTGACCACCTGCCTCACTTTGGTAAGTGACAGTGCCTGGCCCTGCAGAGCAGGCTGGGGACAGATGGGCTCAGAGGAAGTGTGCCAACCTTGAGGTGCCCAAAGGACCAGGCTTCGGTGCTTGTTTCTGGGAACTTGCATGCAAAAACCCCATAAGGAGAGCCTGGCTGGGCACCCTAGGGTTTGAGGTGCCCCAGTCCCTGGGGGGTCCATGTCATTGTGGCCTTGGGAAGATTGGGCGGGAGTCTGGGTAGGTGTGGGCTGAGGGTGACACCCCCTGCTGTCACTGCAGCTGAGCTGATGGAGCGGGCTGCCGTGCCGCCCCTCTGGCCAGCACTGTACCCACCAGGCCGCAGCCCCCTGCACCACGCACAGCATCTGCAGCTCTTCTCGCAGCAGCACTTTCTGCGGCAGCAGGAGCTCCTCTACCTGCAGCAGCAGGCTGCCCAGGCCCTGGAGCTGCAGCGCAGTGCCCAGATTGTGGTGAGTAGGCCATGCCTCGGGGTGTTGGGAGCATGTAGCGTGGGGAGGGGGATTCAGAGTTAGGGGTCTGTGATGGCTTCCCGCTGGAGGCAGCGTCTGAGCAGAGAGGGGAGGCCTGGATGGAGGCCTGAGCTCTTCTCTGGTGCCTGCTCGAAGCAGGCTCAGAAGGCTCAGCCACTGCTGCCCCCAGTGAGGATGGGGCTCCTGATCCCATGGGACAGAAATAGGGGTCGTCTCTGGGGTTGAGCTTCTGTGGGCCACAGTCCTCACGTCTTCCCTCTCCCCTGCCTGGGCTGTGACGCCCACTGGGTGGAGAAGGCTCAACAGGCTGTTGCTGTTAACTTGCCTCTGCTGACCTTGCCTGCAGGTGCCCAAACAAGTGAGTTGGCACCACAGGTGGCTTGGTTGCAGAGCGGTCGGTCTCTATTATCTGTGTGCTAACTGCTGGCCCTACAAGCTCTGGCCACTGTCCAACCACTTCATGCTTCCCACCCACGTGTCATCAACCCCGAGCCAGGGTCCTCCATCCTGGGAGTGCTTGGGCACCCCAAGGCAGCAGTGCAGTGAGCACTCCATGAGAGCAGCTGTCTGAATGCCACATAGGTACCAGGCATCTTCAGGAGCCCCATGCCCACCTCAGTCTCAGCAAGGGTCAGGATGGAGGGCGCTGCCAGCCCCTGCGGCTGGGCCTGTGCCCCCACTGGGATTCCATAGAACTCTGTACTTGTTACATGTGTGCAGTGACGGAATGTCTGGTGGGTGGGTGACCTGGACTTTGGTCCTGGCCTGAGGCTCCCCAGGCTGGGGGACACCAGGGCTGGACATGTTGACTCTGGCCCCTGCCCCTCTGCAGCAGGAGCGGCTGAAGGCCCAAGAGCAGCGGGCTGAGATGGAGGAAAAAGTGAGCAAGCGGAACCTGGAAGCTGCGGGCAAGGCTGGCCTGACCACCACCGGCCCGGGGCTGCTGCCTCGCAAGCCCCCTGGCCTAGCTGCTGGCCCTGCGGGTGCCTATGGCAAGGCTGTGAGCCCACCGCCATCCCCCCGTGCCTCCCCTGTTGCTGCCCTAAAGGCCAAGGTCATCCAGAAGCTGGAGGATGTGGCCAAGCCGCCGACCTACACCTACCCCGCCACGCCGAGTTCCCTCCCCAGCAGTCCTCCACCTGCCTCCCCACCACCCACCCCTGGCCTCACCCGAAAGGAAGAGGCTCCAGAGAATGTGGTGGAGAAGAAGGACTTGGAGCTGGAGAAGGAGGCCCCTAGCCCCTTCCAGGCTCTGTTCTCAGGTAGGACACAGGGCCGCCGAGCCTGCTCTGGCTGGGGACATCTCCTGCATCCGTCATTTTTCTTTTCTTTGCAGTACTGGGGATTGAACTCAGGGCCTTTGCACTACACCCCTGACCCTTTTTATTTTTTTATTTTGAGACAGCGTCTCACTACATTACCTAGGTCCTGCTCAACCTCACCATCTTCCTGCCTCAGCCTCCCAGACCGCTGAGATTCCAGGGCGTGTGTTACCTGCCCAGGCTTCATTCACTTTGAGTCTTGGTTGAGCCCCTGCTGTGTGCCAGGGCTCTTACTGGGCTTCGGAATGCATTCGTATGCACACAAATAGCCGGTGAGGGAGCATGTTGCTCCTGCTTCAGCATGAGGTCTGAGTGTTAAGCCCAGTAAGTCCCATAGAACCTTCTCCCTGATTAAGAGCAGCGCAGAGGCCCCTGCTCTGCAGCAGCCCCTCTAGCCCCGTGTGCCTCCTGGGACCTGCAGCAGCTAGTTTGGGACTGTTAAAGAATGTGAGATTGTACTCAGAGGACTTGGGTTCTAATTTAGGTTTTGGCCCCTGTGCTGCATGAGCTTGGGCAGGTGGCCGCCCCTCTCTAGGGCGATTTGGTGCGATTCCTGGGTTGCTCTGATTCCTTTTCCCTGTCATTGGGTTCCTGCTAAGCACTCATGGTGCCTACTCTGGGTCACCTCTCACACCTTTTCCGCAGGCTGGGCCGCAGGTGGGGGCAGAAACTGTTACTTGACGTTTGGAGCACCTGTGTTGTTGGGATAGGATGAGGTTCCCCTGGACCTGGAGCCTGAGATACCGTGGCTGGGTGTGGAGATGCAGGTTTTAGGTTTTATGGCCCAGCCTCGTACTGGGTGCCAGTGGGTAAGAGTGGAGAGGTGGCCAAAGGGGACCTTGACCCTAACTAAACCCTTTGGGACCAGGTGGCAGGTACCTCTTGAGGCCCAGCTGTGTGGATGGGCCCTGGCATTTCCTAGGCCTCCTGGCCCCCGCAGCCCGTCAGGCAGGGGCTGACTGATGGGAGGGTGTGGTATGGGCCTGTGCTTTGTCTAGGTGCTGGACAGGTGGGGCCATGGGCTGTTGGGCCCCTGGATGTGCTGACCCCGGTGTTCTTGGCAGACATTCCCCCGCGGTACCCATTCCAAGCCCTGCCGCCGCACTATGGGAGGCCCTATCCGTTCCTGCTGCAACCCACAGCGGCCGCCGATGCTGACGGCCTGGCCCCAGATGTGCCGCTCCCGGCCAATGGCCCTGAGCGCCTGGACCTCTCGCCTGAGGACAAACCCATCTGCCTGTCGCCCTCTGAGATCCCTGAGCCGCTGCAGGCGGGCCCAGAAGAGCCGTTGGCTGACCGCGAAGTGAAGGCTGAGGTGGAGGATGTGGATGAGGGCCCTGCGGAGTTGCCGCCACTGGAGTCACCGCTGGTCCTGCCCGTGTCTGAAGCCATGGTGGCAGCAAGCCCCTCGGGAAGCTGCGGAGGTGGTCTTCGGGAGGCTCAGGTGCTGGGCACTGCAGGGCAGGGCTGTCCAGAGCCCTCTGAAGACCCAGATTTTGCAGAAGGGGCTGAGGCGCAGGCTGAGTTGCCAGGCCGGACAGAGTCCCACACGGCTGTACTGGAGCTGAGGGGTCGGCTGTCGCCCGAACCGCTGGTGGAGACTAAGGAGGAGCCAGTGGAGGTTCCCCTCGATGTGCCCATGGAGACCCCTGTGCCCGAGGCAGGGCCTGAGGAAGACCTGGCCCAGCCGGACCTGAGTGAACCCCAGCCCAGCCTTGAACTGCCAGACTGTGACCTGCCCACCAGGGAGGGACAGTGCCCTGACCTGGAAGTTCAGGAGGCCGTGGCTGTGCCTGCCAGCACCTGCTACCTGGAGGAGGTGACCTCAGACCAGTTCCTGCCCAGCCTGGAAGACCCACTGGCTGGCATGAACGCCTTGGTGGCTGCGGCAGAGATGCCTCAGGCCAGGCCACTGCCCTCCCCAGATGCTGGAGCCCAGGCCGAGGAGAGGCTGGACACAGCTCCGAGCCCGGTCCTGGAGCAGGGATTCCTGCAGGGAATCAACCTGCTGAGTGAGATTGCAGAGCTGGAACTCGAGAGGCGGAGCCAGGATGCTGGAGGTGAGTGAGTGTTGCATTTAGTGTTTAGTTCTGTGGTTCTTTTAGAAAATTTTGAGCTGGGCATGATGGTGCATGTCTATAATCCTAGCAGTTGGGAGGCTGAGGCAGGAGGATTGCCCTGATCTGAGCCCAGCCTGGGTTACAAGGAGAGTTCAAGATCAGCCTGGTCTATACATAAGATCTTGTCTTTAAAAAAACAAAACCCACCAAAATCAATTTTTTTCACATAAGATTTTCTAACTTTGAAGAGCCCCAGAATGAGGCTTGTTCATACTCATGTTTTAAAAAGCTATGATAAAACATAGCAAAATGTGCCATCTTGGCCATTTTTATGTGTTCAGTTTAGTGGTAAGGACATTTACATTGCTGTGTGGGCAATCCTGGGTTTCCTTCTGGTCAAATTTCTCCTTCCATTAAAGGTTTGTTTGTATTAACATGATTTGGGGGATTGTATGGGACAGAAATTCTCATTTAAACTAGCTTTGGAAAGGTAGGAGAGACTTCATCGGCTTAGGGAACCAAAGTTGAGTACTTGTGGGGCTGTCTTAGATATTGCTGGATCCAGGTACTCAAAAGTCATCAGCAGTTTTTCTGTGCCTGCACACCCCTTCCTGCAGTCTTCCTCTTCCCTCTCTCCCTGTTCCACTTCTGGGTTGGACTGGCTCAAGGCAGGCTCGCTGTGCTTGTGGGGGTCTCCACCAATCCCTCCCAGGGCTGTTCAGCTCTGCTCAGCAGCCTCGTGGATGAGGCCACCTCTTTCTTCCTAGGTGCTCGGGCAAAAACGTGGAGACTGTCATGTTTTTTACAGCAGCAAACCCTGATGCTGGAGAGGTGGGCCAGGCTGGTCACACCCACTGGTCATTTCCGGGGTGCTGTGGGGAAGGGTGTCCCCCTGCGGTGTGAGGAGCATTAAGTTCTGTTCAGCACAGGGGCGCGAGGTGCTCCAATAGGAGCCCAGCGGGGTGGGGCCTGGCTCGGGCAGTGGGGAGAGGCTGGTGTCTCCACTGTGTGGTTTCCCTCTGTGCCTCACCTGTGTCAGGCTCACTCATGTTTACCCCAAGGTGAGATTCGCTGTTTAAATGATGCACCGCAGACCTTCCTTATTCACCTGGCAGGTTCCTGATCAAACATTTTTCTCTTTTTTTTTAAGGTTTTTTTTTGAGAGAGGGTCTCACTTTGTGGTTCAGGCTGGCCCTGAGCTCAGCCTCAAACTCACATCACAGCAATCCTCCTGCCTCTGCCTCTGCCCCCCCGAGTGCTGGGATTACAGGCGTGAGCCAACACGCCCAGCACTGTGGTATGTGGTACTGGTTGCTGCTGGGCGTGAGTCTCCATGCCCAGTATTGTTATGTGGTTACTGGGTATCGAACCCGGGTCCTTGCGCTTGCAAGACAGGCGCCAGAATCACTGAGCTATATCCCTGGCCCCTGATCAAACATTTTTCAAAGCTGTGGTTTTAAGAAAACATTTTTTGTTTTGTTTTGAGATCAGGCGTGTTCAGGAAGCTATGGCTGTAGATGCTGGGAACTTTTTTTTGAGACAGGGTCTTGCTGTGTCAGTAGATTGCCTGGGCTGTGTGCTTGTGGTCCTCCTGCTTCAGCCTTCTGAAGTGCTGGGGTTACAAGTGTGTGCCACTGAATCTGGCTTAAGAAACACATATTTTTTGAGACAGAGTCTCAAAACGGGACAGAATTTTTTTCACATAAGATTTTCTAACTTTGAAGAGCTCCAGAATGAGGCTAACTATGTAGCTCAGGCTGACCTCAAACTCATGTCGATCCTCTGCCTCTGCCTGTGCCTCTTGAGTGCTGGGATTATAGGCATGCACCACCAGGCCTGGCAGGAAGCACTGTTTTTAAGGACTGCTTGGTTGTCTTCCTGGCAGTGGCCCTCGCCTTTGATGGCCCAGTCCTAGATTGTCATTTTTTTTTTGTTAGGTGTTCTTGTATGGCTTAGTATTATTCTTTGCTGCTGCAGATAGTGTGGTGGTTTTCCTTGTGGGAAAACATTCCCCTGCTCTGGTTCTCTCTGGTTTATGTTCCCAGCTGTTGTACTATTGGATCACAAGGCTGCCTTTTCAAGGCTTTTTGGTCCCCATGGTTAGATGGCTTCCAGGAAGCTGGGCAGGTATCCCACTGGCCATGTGACAGAGTCCTCCGCCTTGCTCCACAGGGACCTGGTATATGTGATTGTTCTAAAGTCTGCTGTGGCTTGTCTTCCATTCAAATAGTCACTGGAGCTGGGGTTGGGTGGCACACAGCCTGTAATCCCAGTACCTGAAGAGGGTGAGGCAGGAGGATCTCAAGTTTGAGTCCAGCTTGGTCATCTTAGTGACTTAGGAAGACCAAGTCTCAAAATAAAGATCACAGCAAAGGTTGGGGATGTGGGTTCAATCCCCAGTGTTGCCCACAGCAAAACCAAGAAGAAATTTCTGGTGCTTTTTTAGCAGAAGAAACATGAAATCTTGCTGATTCATCTCACTGGTGGTGGCTTTTCTTTTGGTGAGGACTGAGGAGAGATCGGAGGGTACAGAGAAGGTAGAGCCTTGTTCAGAAGGTGGCCACAGGGGCCAGGATGTGGTTTGTGGTGCCACCTGTCTCTGCCCTCTGCCTGGTGCACCGTGGCCTTGTCTGGCCAGCTCTGTGCTGCTGTGCCCTGGGGTCAGTGTCCTTCAGTCCTCTGGGGACGCTGGGGCTGCCTGACAATTCACTGGGGACTGGGCAGTTTTAATAAGAAAAATTCTGTGCCCTGAAATTTTGGAGGTTGGAAGTACTTGAGCCGAGGGTGTAGGTTGTTTTCTTTTTTTGAGCCAGGATCTCACTAAATTGCTTAGGCTGGCCTTGAACATTTGATCCTGCCTCAGTCTCCTGAGTAGCTGGGATGTTTTGAGATCAGATGTTGGCGGGACTGGCTCCTTCTGAAGGCCACAAGCTTGTGCTGTGTGCCTTTCCTGTGTACTTGTCTTTGTCTCCAAATTTCCCTCCCCACGAGGGTTCCAGCCATGTTGGATTCAAGCCCACCCTAATGGCCGCCTTTAGCTCCCTTGCGGAGCCTGTTCACATTATGAGGTGCCCCACGAGGGTCAGTGTGACCGTGACCTACAGCAGTGTGGAGTCTGTTGCCCTGTGACCTGCTTTAATAAGAAATATGAGGTGTGATCTTAGCAGAAGACACATTGCCGTGAATCCCCTCAGAAACCCTCACCTGCTTTGAACAAACTTAGCCCTGTCTTGGCCACTTTCCTGAACCGGGGCCGAAGTCCTCTTTTCTGAGGGTCTAGCTGCGCTTTTATGGGTGCCTCTTTTCTGATACAGTTCCAAGCCCTTCCCTTTCATGGTCATTTTCATGGACTTTGGAGAAGAGCCTCAAGTCACACAGTGCCAGATCTGGTGAATACGGTGGATGAGGACACAGCCACATTTTTTACAAGGCTGCCCTTCCCTCCTTGGATGACACTGGGCAGCAGCATTCACTGTAATTTTAGTCACACCTCATAAAGATGTGAGGAGACTTCCAAAAAGTGTCAGGAACACTGGTATGAGTGTGTTTGGAAGTATTTTAGGCGGGGGAGGCTAATGTCTCTGTCTTGTAATATGTTTTTAAAATTTAAGCATTCACATGTATTTTGATCATCGCTTGTATGAGAGCAAAACCAGGGCGATTCTGCCCCCTAGGGGACAGTGGTGGTAATATGTTGTCTGTCCCAGCTCCAGGGACGTGCTGCTGCCATCTAGTGGGAGAGGCCAGGGTGCTGCTCACAGCAGGCCCCAGAGGTGGACAGGGTCGTCCATTTAATTTGTGGAATTGGAACCTGGCTCTTGTCTCCTGCTGCTGGTTCTGGTTGCAGTGACCTTTCCGGAGGGTGGGGACCACTTCTCGGGGGGAACCACATCTAAGCCTAGGTATCAACTCAGTTGAGGATTTCCTATCACTGGCTGTGCCCTTTCTTGACCAAGGGCGAAAAATCAGAAGCCTGGGGTAGTAATGCACACTTGCAATCCCAGCACCCGAGGAGGCTGAGGTAGGAGAACCTTAAGTTGGAGCCTTGCGTGGGCAACTGAGTCAAAAAAACTGAGCTCTGTCTCAAAAAATAAAAAGGGCTCAGTGGTGCCACCACCTGCTTGGCAAGTGCAAGGCCCTGAGTTTGATCCTCACTTCTGCAACAAGAAGAAAGAGGAGGGAGGAAGGAACGAGAAAGAGAAAGGAAGGGGCTAAGGATGTAGGTCAGTGAGGATGCTCCAATATGCAATACTGGAAAAAAGATGTTTCAATCTTCAATACTGGAAAAAAGGGGCTGAGGATGTAGCCCAGTGGTGCCACCACCTGCCTAGCAAGTGCAAGGTTCTGAGTGTGATCATCACTAGTAGAAAAACAAAGATAAGGTACAACCTAAATGACATGAGTGGTGATTTTTAGACTAATTGTAACTCATTAGCACAAGAAAATTCTACACTGCTGTTAAGCTTTTCTAAATAAAATTGCCAATATTTTGGTGTTTTGGATTTTTTTGAGACAGGCCTAGAACTTCCAGCGATCCTCCTGCCTTAGCTTCTTGAGTGCTGGATTACACACGTGCACCACTGAGCCTATATAGTGTTTTCGACTTTCAAAAATGGTGATTTTGGGGGCCAGGATTTAGCTCAGTGGTTCCGTGTCTTGCAAGCTCAAGGGCCCGGGTTGGATCCCGATAACGACATATAGTACTGAGCATGGAGACTCATGCCCAGCAGCAATCAGTACCACATACCACAGTGCCGGGCGTGGTGGCTCACGCCTGTAATCCCAGCACTTGGGAGGCAGAGGCAGGAGGATTGCTGTGATGTGAGTTTGAGGCTGAGCTCAGGGCCAGCCTGAACTACAAAGTGAGAAGTAAGACCCTGTCTCAAAAAAAAAAAGCAGTGGAGATTTTTATGAAGGTTAAGGTAAGGAGAATGAAGCAGACCTGTTTGTTGTGAGATGGTGGAGATAGGAAGCAGAGCCAGCGATATGTGATATGTATTGGCTGACAGTTTCCTGTTTTTTCAGGGTGCCCCCATGTGTGTTGAGGTCTTATTTAACCCACACGTAAGCATTTCTTTCTTTTTTAAATGTTTTTTTTTGTTGTTGTTTTTTGAGAGAGTGTCTCACTGTAATTCAGGCTGGTCCTAAATTCATGTAGCCTAGGCTATCCTTGAACTCATAGCTATCCTCTTGCCTCTGCCTCCCCAGAGCTGGGATTACAGGTGTGAGCCACCACACCCTGGTGACGCCTTGAACAGTGCCCGGGAGAGGGTCTTGCCTGGTGGGCGAAAGAGGGCTTTCCTTTCTCCACACCTTTGTGCTTGCTGCCTGTTAGGTTTTTTTTTTTTTTTTTTTTTTGAGACAGGGTCTCGCTTTGTGGTTCAGGCTGGCCCTGAGCTCAGGCTCAAACTCACATCACAGCAATCCTCCTGCCTCTGCCTCCTGAGTGCTGGGATTACAGGTGTGAGCCACCACGCCCGGCACTGTGATATGTGGTACTGGTTGTTGCTGGGCGTGAGTCTCCACACCCAGTATGGTATGTGGTTACCGGGGATCGAACTTGGGTCCTTGCGCTTGCAAGACAGGCGCCGGAACCACTGAGCTAACTCCCTGGCCCAATGCCTGTTAGGTTTTCTGTCCTGGGCTGTTCTGCTGCTTCTCCTCCCTTTCCCTTTAGTTTCTCTCCCCCCGCCCCCCATTATTGGGATTGAACCCAGGACCTTTGTACTGAGCTACATCCCAGCCCTTTTTCATATTTTTGAGACAGGATCTCACCAGGTCTCTAAACTAACCTGTGATCCTCCTGCCGTAGCCTCCAGGAGTGCAGGGGTGACAGACACTCCCTTGGCTGGCTTCTTGTTTTCTGATGGTGGGAGCTCTGTGTGCACAGTGGGAAAGTGAGAAGAGCCCTGGGGCTACAGAGGACTTGCCGGCCTGTGGTGCCTGTGCTGAGTGTTCTGCGTCTGGGCGGTGTGTGCTGGGACGGAGCTGCTCCATGTGTCTCACCTGTCCAGTCCTCCAGCACCATGTCCTGCATCTGCAAGACCTCAGTCCGGCAGCCCAAAGTGCTGTGAAGCCTAAGGCCTGGGCTGGCTCTGGGCCTTGGTCTCCTCCCTGCTGGGGGTCACCAAGGGGTTTGGCCACAGTGCCTGGCTCCTCCCTGTGTGGCTCACCCTCTCCTCTCCTGGCTGTAGGTGCAGAGCTTGGCCCGGCCGTGCGGCCCTCCCTGGAGAGCCTGCTGGCAGCCAGCAGCCACATGCTGAAGGAAGTGCTGGACAGCCCCTTCGTGGACCCGCTCAAGAACCTGCGGCTGCCGCGCGAACTGAACCCCAACAAGAAGTACAGCTGGATGCAGAAGAAAGAGGAGCGGGTAAGTGACACTGGTCTTCTATCTGTCACCAGAGGTGCTCCCTTGCTGGGGTGTGGCTGGCTAGGGAGCTAGAAGCGCCTCCTCTGTACCTGGCTTGCTGCATTAGGGAAGCCCTGGGAAGGTCGTTTTCTCTCTGAGTGTATTTATTTATTTTCACAGTATTGAGGATTGAACCCAGGCCTTTGCCCTGAGCTGCATTCCCCAACCCTTTTTATTTTGAGACAGGGTCTCTCTGAATTGATTGCCCAGGCTGGGCTCAAACTTGGGGTACTCCTGCCGCAGCCTTCCACAGTGCTGGGATGACAGGTGTACACCACCATGCCTGGCTCTATCTGGCATTAGTTCTCCATCTAATACCTTGCTGGCGATATCACCCATGTGGCAACTTGGCAGACTGGGAAAAAAGCAGCCCGGGTGCCAGCCTTGGCTCTGCCTTTTGCTGTCTGTGGGGTCTGAGCTGCGGCATATGTACGACAGCAGGCTTGCCCTCCTCCCTGCTTTACCTGCAGCACCTAACCTGCATGCTGATACTCCTGCTATGTCTCCAGCGCAGAGATAGGCCTGGGCCACAGGTTGTAAGTGGCAGAAGCAGCATTTGAGCTGTGGCCTTTGTGACCTGCCCCCACCTGTGAGTGGATACTGCCAAGGAGCTGGGCAGTCACCGGCATCACCATTCTCACCGCTCTCTGGTTTCTCTCCCTGGCCCTCCAGATGTTTGCCATGAAGTCTTCCCTGGAAGACATGGATGCCCTGGAGCTGGACTTCCGGATGCGGCTGGCAGAGGTGCAGAGACAGTACAAGGAAAAGCAGCGTGAGCTGGTGAAGCTGCAGCGCCGCCGGGACTCTGGGTAAGCGTCTGCCCAAGCCCCATGGGCTGTCCTGCCCACCATGTGGTCAGGCGGTGGCAGGTGGGTGCCCCGGCTGTGCCATGCCGGTGCTGGGCTCCATAGGTAGGCTGTGGCGGCTGCTGAACGCGTGAACCTGAGTGATGTGTGCCCAGCGTGAGCCCTTCTCCGCGCCTGGCCCACCCCCAAGTTCACAGCCAAGCCTGTGGTTCTCTTTAAGGGACAGGCACGAGGATCCCCATAGAAGCTTGGCACGCAGAGGCCCTGGCAGGCCACGGAAACGGACCCACGCCCCGAGCACCCTGTCGCCCCCCCGCAAGAGAGGGAAGAGCCACAGCAGTAGCGGAAAGTAAGGCTGGCCCCTCGGTGGGTCGGGGACTGGCACCGAGCTCGGAGGGGAGGTGCAGGGCCCGGTGCAGTGCCTGCACCCGGGGACCTTGAGTCCCCCAGGCTCTTACCTCCCTGGAATGGTAGCTCCTAGGAAGCTCGATGCTGACTGGGCACGTAGGGTGAGTGGGGCCAGGAAGACTGACCTGGCGAGAGGTCGCCCTGTGTGTGGCCTAACTCAAGTGCTTGGCCCACCTTCCTGCCAGTCTGCTCCTCCATGGCCAAGGCCTAACTTCCATCCTCTCCACACATCATGACTGCCTCTGACATGTGCTGCTGCTCGGCTCCTTTTGTCCTGGACATTTCCCCGTTCTCCAGGCCTGATGTGCTCGCTCTTCCTGCCTGAGACCAGGACCACTGCCTCTGTGTGCTCTGGGGCCGAGGTCCTTGGTGATGTCATCTTGTGTGCTGGCTGAAAAGAGTGCCTCCCTGCAGTCTGGACTGCATCTTGCCCGGGCATACTGGGCATCCAGCGACAGGCTGAATGGGCCAAGGGAGCTGCAGTGTGCCAGGGCCTCGCAGCCTGGGCTGTGGCAGTCGAGGATGTGGAAGCAGAAGGAAAGAGTCTCTGAGGCTCGGAGAGGCAGCGGTACAGCTGTGGGTCTTCTCAGGAGGAAGCTGCACAAAGCCCCAGAATGTCTTGCTTCACCTCCCCGGATGTTCTTGACAGAAGAGAAGATGGAGGAACGAAGAGATGTGGAGCTGCCCGCCATAGTGGAGCAGGGTAGAGCCCTGGAGAAGAGAGCATGTGGCTGGGGCCAAAGCTCAGGGCTGTGGGCCTTGGGGGTTGAGTTTCCTGCCGAGTTGCAGGTTCAACCCTTCTGCAATCTTGGCCAGTGTTATCTTTTCCAGGCCTCAGTTTTCTCAAATGTAAGAAGTAACACTATGCAGAACAATGTTGTTCTGTGGATCAAATAGAAGACACTAACACAGTGTGGGACACAGTAAAAGCACCAAGCCAAGATGAGCTGCGTTTATTACGTGTGAAGCTTCAGTTTAAGTCGAGGAAGAAGATCCTTTGTCCATGTCCCAGCGGCCTAAACTCGTAGGGAAGGGGAGGCCAGCTAATGGCTCCTTCACAGAAGCTCCTGATCTTAATTTGCCTCCCATGCTGGTGGTTTTCTTGGTGTTTTTGGTCTTTGTTCTTGCCGTGTCTGGTAAAGAGGTAGCTCCCTGTTTAAAGATGAGTGCATGGGTGTGTGAGTGAGCGGATGTGTGAAAAGAGACGGGAGGCCGGCAGAGGACGCTGACTTCAGGTTTTGTTTCTTTCACATTATACTCTCATTTTGCCTCATTCACAAATAGCCCAGCGTTCCAACTCAGATTTACACACTTTGTCTCCCAAGACTGGTGCTATGCCATCCAAAGCTGGGCATCAGCCCCCAGAGCCCAGCCTTCAGGGCCACGAGGGTGGACCCCAGCCCAGAGAAGGACCTGGCCAGCTGCTGACCAGTGTGTGTTTGGGTTTCAGGCTAAACAGCAAGTCCCTGCTGACATCGGAAGACTTTGAGCTAGGATCTGGGATAAGGAAGAGACACAAAGGACCTGAGGAGGAACATGATGCTCTCATTGGAATAGGGAAAGCCAGGGCCAGAAACCAGACCTGGGATGAACACGAGGCCTCATCTGACTTCATTAGTCAGGTCAGTAGCTTCGTCTTAGAGCTCTGCAGTGATCCTGGGTATGGGTTTTAGGGGTTGTGCCTGAGAGTGTGCCCGTTCCCCTTGCAGCTGTGTTGGTCCTCGTTGCTGTGAGGAATGACTCCTTTTCCCTAAGGCCCAGGGGAGATCCGGGACATAGTAAAGTAACAGTCTCAGAGGAAGAACCAGAACTAAATCCACTTGTATGCTGCTTGACCCTGTGCTGAAATCAAGCAAGGAGACTCTCAATCCTTAACCAAATACTGCAATTACTCTGTTGTTTAACAGTATAATTGTTTAACGAGCAGCTTCATCAGTCTGTAGTTCTAAAAAACAAGGGCCTCGTGCCATTGTAATTTCCTCTGTGAATTCTCTAGGGGTAATGGGGTGAGAGCAGACTCCTTTATTTTTCTTACTTCTGCTGAGCATTGAAATTGTTCACTTAAGGGTCTCATCTCTAAATGCTAATGTACCTTGTCATCCTTCCCTATAAGGCCCTGTGTTAAAGGGATGTTTTGGTTGATTTGGCCATCAGAGGATAGTCTAGAGGGAGATGTATGTCCAGGACTAGAAAGATTGCTAGTCTTTACATATCTAATCTCAAATTGTGGTGAGGGATGCTTTTGTTGTTGTTGTTTAAATGACAGTGTCCCAACTTCTTTTCTCTTAATGAAATGCTACCTGATTAAAGAGAAGCAGAGATAACATGTTGAAATGCAGGGCATTAATGGCTCTGAAACTGCATTTCACTTTGACAAATGAATACAGTTGATGACAGGCCTATGAGCAGGAATTTCATCTGTGAAATCTCTAATTATTCTTTCTGCTTCAGGCATCCAAGACACACTTGAGGCATTTTCTTGGCAGCTTTGGCCCATTTAGTTAGACAGGCTGGCTTAGACCGTGTATCAGTCTCCATCACCTGCTGTAGATGGTCAGGATAAGTAAATCAGCCATACTCTGGGTTAGATTTTTTAATTATTTATTTTAGAATGCTGGGGATTGAAACTGAGCTACATTCCCAGTCTTTTTTATTTTTTTGAGACGGAGTCTCACTGAATTGCCTAGGCTGACTCAATTTGTAATCCTCCTGCCTCAGCTTCCCAAGACACTGAGCTTATAGGCCTGTGCCAGTGTGCCTGGCTAGGTTTTCAGTCTCCATTCTTTCTCTCTCAGCTCAGCTACCTTTTCTAAGACATCAGCAGCTCTGCTACCAGATAGTGCTGTGGAAAGCCAAGGCCGGGGATAACTGTAACCATAGTAACAACTATTTAATAAGTGGTTACTTTTGGCCAGGCATTTTAATAAATGCTTTCTGTTTGTTTTATTTTGTTCTGAGAAAAGGTCTCCCTCCCTATGTGGTTCAGGCTGGCCTTGAACTCACTATGTAGTCCAGCTTGGTGATGCTTCTGCCTTAGCCCCCCAAGTGCTGGGATAAAAGGCTGATAAATGGTTCTGTGCCTTATCTGTGTTCATCTTCAGAACAGCCTGGTGATGTCTAGACACCAATGTCCTCATTTTACAAAGTGTAAGGACTGAGGTAAGAGGAGTTCAGCAAGTCAGGCACGAGGGACTATTGGAGCCTGGAGTTGTCAGAGTTGTGCGCTGAAATCCACTATTTGTCTTGACAAACGTCCTAACCCATGACCCAACTTTTTCCCCAGCTAAAGATTAAGAAGAAGAAGATGGCCAGCGACCAGGAGCAGTTGGCAAGCAAGCTAGACAAGGCCCTCTCTCTCACAAAGCAGGACAAGTTGAAGTCCCCCTTCAAGTTTTCAGACAATTCTGGGGGAAAATCGAAAACTAGTGGGGGCTGCGGCAGGTTCTTGAGTCCCTATGACAGCCTGCTGGGCAAGAACAGGAAAGCACTGGCCAAAGGCCTGGGCTTCTCTCTCAAATCTTCTAGAGAAGGTAAACACAAAAGGGCCACCAAAGCCAGGAAGATGGAGGTGGGGTTCAAGGCCAGAGGCCCCCCCAAGTCGGCCCATTCCCCGTTCGCCTCTGAAGTCAGCAGCTACTCCTACAGTAAGTAGTCGTCGCCATGCTGCCCCCCGGGCACTGCTTCTCTACTTTTCATTTTCCTCCGCTTCCTTTCTTGGGACACTCTTTAAGATTATCTTTGGTCTTTGCACTGTTTGTAGGGCCCGAAGTGGGAATTGCCTGAAGCGAAAATGCCTGTAATTGGTAGATATGGTACTGACAAGTGTCTGTGATTGGTAGATCTGTGGTTGGTGGGCGGGGACTGGAGCGACCTGCCTTCCACCTGTTCTCCGCTCTTCCACCGGAAGCTATCTGCTTGGAGGTCTACATACCATAGAGTTTGCGTCTTCCCAGCCTAGAGAGGCCTGGAATGCGACTGTTTATGCGCGGTAGAAGTGATGACCTCCCTTCCCCTTGGGAAGTTCAGTTATGGAGCGCGTATCAGGCTGGACTGAGAAGCCAGACCTCCTTGGGCGTGTTTCCGTTGTTATGTGACAGCTCCGTAACTGGGTACCCCATTTTGTTGGTGAGGCTGCCAAAGCCAAAAAGGTAGAGAGGAACGGTATGAGTCCAGGGAAGGAGAGTTGAGCTAGGGTCAAACCCGCCTCTGCTAAAAACCCTTCTGAGATGATAGACCGGCCTGTATACTGCCGTAGCCACCTGTGACTCTTGAGCCCTTGAAGTGGAGCAGAGGCCACGGCTGTGGAGTTACTGAGGTTTTCTTGAACGTGACGTCTTCCTGGTGTCCTCAAGCTGCTGCTACCTGGTGGGTAAACAGTACTCACTGGCTCGGTGTTTGTGAACTGAGCACTGCTCCTGTCTGTGGAGGGCAGGTACTGAGAACGTGGTAGCTACAGGAGGACCTTGTTAGATCCAGGCTGCCCTCGGTGTGTCTGTTTATTCTAAGAGCCCCCAGCCACGGCATGGGTAGAGGGCTTTGGTTGAGCACTGCTGGCTTGTATGTCCTAGGCCTTAGGTGGCCTGTGGCTGGATTTCTGGGAGTGTATGTATCTCGTGTGTGTGTGTGTGTTACACTGTCAAGTGCAAAAAATGGACGCCTTTAATGTCACAATAAAGTGTGTTTCTTTT
>PVIR01018077.1:0-34238 GCA_004026965.1 Petromus typicus
AAGAAAGAGGAATTGTGAATATAGTATTTATGTATAAGTTTAGTATTTCTTTGTGATATTTTACTAGAAAATTTAGGCTGGCATCAGTCCATAAATAGTCATCTTCCACTTTCACCTGTATTTGTGAAGAAATGATGTTTATAGTCTTCATGGAAATTCTCTTTGGATTATCCATTGTGTTTCAAGGAAGAAGGGGCAAATCTAGAAAAAGGGGATGAAGATTTAGAAACAAACAAAATAGCCTCAATCTTAACCACAATCAATATTACCTTCTTAATGTAGTCACTGCCTGTATCCACACAAAGTAGTAATTTTCACTTGTAAGTTAACAGATTCAAGAGCTCACAGAGGCCCTAGAATGTGAGCATGTGAGAAGGATCAGAGGGTACAGAGCAGTGAGGAGACAGGGGTGAGCAAATGATGAGAACCCACTTGTAGTGAATCCGTCTGATCCTGAATATGTGGGCCTTTTTAAAAGGAGAAGACTGGGTGTGGAGATGGAGGAAATGGGCAGCTCATCCACTGAAGCAGAAGACCCCACAGCCAAGCTGGCTGGGGAAGAAGATGCTCAATTTCTTCACAGCCTCAGGCCACTCACTGAAGACAGCAAGCTCAGCTTCCCACATCTGAATGGACGATGAATGCCTGAGGTCATCAGTGGGCTTCTGGAACACAACCAGCTGCCACTGGCAAGCATGAGACACTGATGGCAGCAGCCTGCTCTGTAGATGCTTCCTGTTGTACAAGTTCACTTCATTTACATGTTACTAGGTTTTCAGGAAAGATGTATGCTCTGTAATAAGGACCAGTGAGAACAGGAAAAGGTGTGTGGCCATTTGAGTGTGGTCCTTAAAGAATGGGAATAACCTGGCACAGGGGAAGAGGAGAAAGGAACTTTCCAGACATCGCCAAAATCTAAATATGGGTAAGAGGGTCATTGGAAATAGGAAATCAGTCCATTTACTTGCAAAAAGAGCTCAACTATCTGGCAAAAGAAAATTGGTCTAAAGGTCACATCAGGAGAGAACTGAACACTTGGACACATAACGTGCTTTAGTCAGAGGTAATAAGAAACCATCAAATGTTGAAAAGGAGTCTGAAGTGACAGTTTCCTGTGGCTCTGTAACAATTTATCACAAGCCAGTGACTTAGGCTATCCAAAGGGATCTTCTACAGCTCTGGAGGTCAGGATCTCACTGCATCTGCAGCAGTGTAGGTGCCTTCTGGAAACTAAGAAACAATCCATTCCATTTTCTTTATTTTTAACTTTAATATATTGAGTTTACTGGTGCATTGTAGGAGTAGATTAAGATCACATTCCTCATTGAGAATTAGTACCCATACATGATATATCTTGCTCATTTTCCCATTCCCTTCCCCCTCTCAACCAGTCACCCCTTATACAGAAATTTCCGTAGTGTTTTCCTCCCTTTTACCATCAGTTTTTTGCCCTTCTTTGTTTTCCTCTGTCCCCTACAGTTCCCCTTTCCTTTTGAACAACACCTATCATCTATTGAGGACCTCATTTATCTTCAGTTTCTTATACTAGACAAATGACAAGGTAGTTACTCATCTGTTTCCTATTTATTTCACCTGTAAGTATGGCCTCCAGGTGCTTCAATTTAGCTATAAACCTCTCCAATTGATCCTCCTGAGGTGGAGTTGCTGGGCCTGCTCCCTGTGCTGGGGCCCCAGGAGAACTGCTCAGCCCACTGCTGTGTGAAGGTTAGGATAGGATGACTGGACCTCTGTGAATGTCTCAGCTAAACTGCCAGCTCTACTTATCTTGGTGCAACCCACCAAGGTGCAGCTGCTGGGTCTCCTCATTACGTGATGGTCCCAGCACTGCAGACGTCAGGGAAGTGTCCCTGAGCCTCTATGAATGTCCTAGCCCAACTGTTGGCCCTACTCACTGTGCAACAAGCCTGACACAGTTGTCGGGCCTCCTCCCTATGTGATGGCCCCCCAGGAACTCCAGACCCATCAATGTGTGGAAGTCAGAGTCCCTGGCCTCTGTGAATGTCCCAGCTGAACCACTAGTCCTACTCACTGCCCATTCCTTTTTCTTTTCCACCTTCCTGAGGTGGAATATTTCCCTTATCTCTTGACCACTTCCGTTCTTTAAAGCCAGAAATCGCAGCCCTCTTACTCTGTTTCATTGCTCATACCTCCTCCAATCAACCCGCCTTCGCTTGTACTCCTGATGACACTGGGCCTGCTCACTCAGCGCAATCATCTTCCTCCTTAACTTCATATTCAAAATATCTTCACTACATATAAGATTACACGCACAGGTTCCAAGAATCAGGCTGTGAACCATTATGTCTCCAACCACATGCAATTATAGCTGATTAAACCAAGACAAAAGAATGCTCATAGCAAACACTTGGGGAATATATTTTTTATGGAAAGTATTATTCTAAGTACCTGATTTAATCCTAAGAGCAACCTTTGCAGGTATCTGAGACACAAAGAAGGTAAGTAACTGAGTCACATCCACTTAGTTGGGAAGGACCAGGAGAAGGATTCCAATCAGGGGCAGCTGGTGCCAAAGCCACAGCTGTAACTACCCAAAATGTCACTTCTGAAGCAAGGGAGAAATCACTGTGAATTGAGAGGTGATCTCATTTATTGTTTTTCTGGTTATATGTTTAAGCTTTTTTCTTTCTCATTATTATTGGGGAATTATTCCAACAGAACAAAGTGTTTGCTTACTTCACTGTCCTCAGCAAACCACAATGCTGTTTTAGAACAAAAAGAGAATGCCTGCCTCCCAGCCCAATGGAACTGGAAGCTCTGGTGTTATCATTGTTCAAATACTCAGGATGCAATACAGTCTACTCTATCTGTTGAAAGAGAAAGGATCTTTAATTGTGTTCTATTTTTCACCCCCCGAATTGAAGAATTGGATGAAGGGTCTTAATGATTTCCTTTGCAAGCCCAGTTTTCTTACATTTAGAAATAGTTTTGATATAAATTCACTTCCCACAGTGCCTAATGATTGTTAGATACAGTGAATTCCAGAAGAAAATGAAAAGGCTGAGAAAGTAGCACAGAATAAAAATCCACAATGGGTTGCTGATAAGACGCACAGAATATTTCTGAGAGAACCTTTAGAGTTGGTGGAATTAAATTACTGTGCTGGGTATCTATTTTTTAAGGAAAATGTGTATTTGCCTAATCCAATTTCAACATAATTCATATCCCTGTAACACTCTGAGAACACTGGCATATGGTTACATGAGATATAAATTGGGAGTATGATTAAAAATCACTGGTGTTTCTATTTCAATTATATTTTACAAAATAGACTCTAGGGAAACATCACACAAGCAACACCAGAGCCCAGTGCAGGAGAAGACAGGAGAAAAATCTTCCACATACATATGCAACTACACACAAACACACATATACACACACATGTGTGCGTGCGCGCCCTCTGTAGGTCTGGACAGACACCTTCTTACCACATAAACCATTGGCCCTGATTTTCTTGATAATCAGAAAGTTCTGCTGGGTTTGCCTTGAAACCAGAGCCCCAAAGGTTCTCGAAGCCACCTGTGACTATGCATTCAAGACAAAGGTATAATCCAGGTTTCCAAAATACTGGCACAAGTTCTGAGATTGAATCCCAAGTATTACTGTTCAGTCATGGGCAAGTGAATCTTTCCTTTCAGTGACCTTGAAGAGTAACTTTGCAACCTGTGTGAACAAGTGCGTATCTTCTGGGGCACATGATAGGTACAAATAACAATTTAAGCCCACAAACTTTTCATAGAATCTAAACCAAGCACCTCATTTTAGTCATCTCTGTGCTCTTAGTGCCGAGCCATACTTCTGGAACATACTACATGCTCAAAGTCTTTGAAAAATTGAAAATAAAAATCCTAGCTCTTCATTCTATTCCTACTCTTAGCCCATCTTTAACTCTTCACGGAGATACTGCTCCCAAGTGATAGGAAAGGGGAAAGGTGAGAAAGGATCGTTACAGATTTTAAGAGCAAAAATAAATTCTTCCCTCCTTAATCTTGGAATATGAGAATTTCAGGCTGTGCATTTTGTGTTAAGAAGCTAATAAGGAGTCCATAAATCTCAATTACTTCTTGGGAGTTGAGAGCAGCCCCAGGTCTGGTGAGCATGCTTCCAACCTCCGAACAGCCTCAGTCCCTTTATTAAAATGCTGGAGGAGGATAAGGGCTCAGTCATATTTCAACCTTGAGCTGACATTACAACAGTAAAATTCCCTTCTCATTCCAGCGAAGTGGAGGAGGAACAACGAGCTGGTAGGGTCACCTGCGGGAGGCTGTGCTGCACATGCAATTGTGCATCGCCAGCAGCTGAAGAGTCGGCCTCTGTGAGTCCCTCACAGGGGCATTCTCCATGCATAATCAATGAAGAAATCAATTAATCAATACCAAAGCCTGTAGCAAAACTCACTGCCTTTTCTTTCCCAGACACTTCCGTATGCATGTCTCTGTGTGTGTGTGTGTGTCTGTCTGTCTGTCTGTCTGTCTGTGTGTGTCTGTGTGTGAGTCTGTGTATATGTTTCTTTCCATCACTCCATACAAGTCAACCAGCCCCCAATTCAGGTGTGTTCTCCCCCAGCCTCACTCATGTGTTCTTTCTCCAATGGGTCTGCCTTCTGCTTACCTTTACAGACTGGCCTCACATTTCATTGCTTCTTCTGCACATGTCCAGGTGCAGTTTAGGTTGTTTTTTCCCATTATGCTTTTCTCTCCAACCCTCTCCCTACCCCCAGTATCTATGCATCAAGCTCCAATACAAATCCCAAATTCTACCCTATCCCCAAACAGAACTAAGCTCCTCTCCTCCACTGCTCTTCATCATGTGGTCACAGTCTACCGTGTCTATTTGCACCCAAAAGGCCAGTGAGATAGTGGAGGGAGTGGACGCCTGGTGATAGGGAGTCATGACTCAGTCCATCATGCACTGGCCACAACCCCTGAAGCCACCCACCAGTGAAATCCAGTCCCCTTAACAGCAGAATGTTGCCATGTCTGTCCCTGAGCTACTGTGAGCATTATAAATAAATAAGCTCCTTATGTATACTAGAATCACACTGCATATACTCAGAATCCACTTGTCATTGTTATTGTTATCACTACTCCTATTGTTAATATAGTGTTTTTTCATCACCTTTTACTGCAATAAGAGCTCTTTGAGCACGGAGACTATATCTTGGCCATCTTTCTATCCACTGTCAACCCAGGCTCAGGGATTTTCATACTTGAGTATACAACAAACACTCACTAAGTTCATTTCCAGCTCCTCTTCTGAGAACCTTGCTGTCCACAATGAGCTGTTTGGCACCACAAGGAAGGCACCAATCTCTACAATTGGGGTGACAATCACAATAATTCACAGAGATGCTTTGGCATTAGACAGAACCATCTTTATAAATTATAAAGTGCTATCCAAATTCTAGCAATTCTTTAGAACAAGGAAGCTGTGTGGAGGAGATCCTAAGAAGTGGCTATTTTGGAAGCTAAGATGGGAGAAGGTATCTGAGATATAGGTAGCCTGTGTGAAGGTCCTAGAATATATCACTATGGCATGATCAGGGAAGTAACCAGAGTAACTGACGCAAAAAGGGTGTGATGAGTTTCTTGTGCTGAGTGCAAAGCAGGGCTTCTTGCTTTGGAGGATGACATGTAAGAAAAAGATGATAAATTCAACACAAAAAGAGTCAACACAGATGAAAGTTTGGGCATTATGGTCTGGGGCACAGAATAGGTTCTCCAACTTGTGAGCAGACAGGCTGGGTGGCCCAGCAACAAACTCATTAATTCATTAAAACTGACTCTATTATTCACTTTTCATGACTGGGATAAAATATCTGAAATGTAAAAATTAATGGAGGAGAGGTTTATTTTGGCTCAAGGTTATAGAGGGTTCAGTCTCTGGTTGGCTGGCTTTGAAAGAAAAATGATATAGTAGAAAGGTGTGTATTGTGTAACATACCATAGCAGTCCGGAAGGAGATAAGGGAGGAGGCTAGGAAGGAGATAAACCCTTCCTGGTCACATCCCAAATGACCCACCTCTTCCAGCCAGGCTCCACCTCCTAACACACATTCAGCCATGAACTCAGCAGTGAGTTAATCCACCAATAAGCCTGACACCCCCATAATCCAGTTACCTTCCAAAAGCTACACCTCTGACACATGAGATGTTCACAGGACATTTTTTATTTAAACCATAGCATGAGCTAAAGTATTTTAAAACTAAGATAGTGCTCTTTGGTACTACAGAAATGAAGCCAATCAGATTTCCTCCATTTATAGCATTTGGCAGAAAACCAATGTTCAAACCAAGTGCAGTGAGACTTTCTGCGTCCTATGACAGGTTCTGCATGGGACAGAATGGGGTATGGTGGATCGGCTCTTCCATAATACTTCAGCTTCACAAAAATGCTGATCTCTGTCTGAAGACTTCCTTTGGGAATTAAGGACACAGAATGCCTAACAGGGAGGTGAACAGCAGGAACAAACTGCAGTACTCGGTTTAGCTGGATGAGGCAGAGTAATCAGAGGTGAACCTGCAGCAATAGACAAAGGTGGGTAAATCTCATGAAATCACAGAAGCAGAACCCCCATTGCATGAGAAATAGTATCAAGAATCAACAAATGGGATCCAGTTTAAAAAGCTCCTACTCAAAAACTTGGCTCTTCAAAATAAAAATCCTAGTCAAAAAATGGGCAAGTGAAATGCATAGACAATTCAGAAAAGAAGAAATACAAATGGCCAGTAAGTAGATAAGGAATATTCAACTTCACTGACCATTAGAGAAATGCCAGTGGAAGTAACACCAAAATTCCACCTTGGAAATAATTATCATCACCAAGAAATCAAATGGTAACAAATTCTGTTGAGGATGAGGAGGAGGAACAAATCCTCTGCATTCATGACAAGGAGGTAAACTTGTGCAACCACTATGGAAATTAATATGGAGAATCTTCTAGAAACTAAGGCTAGGAATTCCATTTGACCCAGCTGTTCTCTTTGAGCTGAGAGTTGATGAGATTATATCACAGTGATACATGCATAATCATGTCTGCAGCAGCACAGCTCATAAGAGCTAAATCTTGGAAGTGCTTTCAACATCCAACAGCAGATGAACAAATAAAGAAAATGTGATATCTACATACTAAGGAGCACTACTTTGCCATAAATAAAGACAAACCTGAGTCATTGGAAGGGAAAGGGATGCCCCTGAAGCCCACAAGTCTAACTGAAATAAGTGAAAGGCACATGGTCTCTCCTATATGAGAAACTCAAAATATAAATAAAAGTTTAAAAATAAAAGGTAGAGAGGTAGAGCTTTCTTAAGAGAGAAAGCAATCAAGAGATGGAATGAGGGAGAAAAAGGGAGAGACAAAAGGAACAAAGAAATTAAAATTTATTACATACTTGTACCAACTCCATACAAGGAGCTCATATTCTAGAAAGAAAAGGAGGAAATAAGCCTCAGTCTTACATTGCTGATTAACAAATCAATGGATAATTAAAGTATCCATGAGTTCTTAAAGCACACAGAGCTGCCACAGAGACGGTACAAGCTAAAAAGCAGTGAATAAACAAGGTGGTTTCTCAGAGGCTCAGCTAAAGTACCACAAGGAAAGATAAAAAATGAGTTGAACTATGGAGAAACCTCAGGCCAATTAGGGAAGGGAAGTCTGAACATTTCTCCAGGTCTGATTTCCCATCTGTAACATACAGATAATCATAAATCTCACCTTGTGTGGTTTTTAGAGGTAAACAACTTTAATATATATATATATATATATATATATATATATATATATATATATATATCAACCACAGAGGATATAGTACATAATAAGCTGTTAAGCAAAGGTAGGTATAGGAGTGTGAAAAGTTAAGTAGATTTGAGATACGCTGGAAAGCTGTGGAGTTTTTAGTCAAATAGAATTAATATTGTCTAGAACTCATTGGAGTTGCCATGAAGTACCCTTATGGTGTATCCTAAAATCTCTACCCAATCACCATTCACGTACTATTATTATTCCTGCTTCACAGGTGAGAAAACTGGTGTAGAGATTCTTAGAAATTTACCCATGGTCACACAGATGCAAGAGGCAAAGAATCTATGGAGGTAGAAAAAGAAGAACAATGCAAACACAATGTAGTTTGAGTGCTGTAATCAATACAAATAAGAACAAGCAAAAGGAACAAAACCAAAATAACTTTCTCTGCGAAGATGAAAACACAATAAACCCTCACAGCTGAGTAATAAAAAACAGCAAGCACTAGTCCTCCATACCAGAAATGAAAAACGATCATCACTACCATTATTTAATGAATACAGTGAAAACTTTATTTATAAAATTCACACTCAATAAATTATAGAAGGATGAAATCCTTGAAAAGCATAATTTACCAAAACCAACACAAGATCAAGCAGTCATAATTATATAACCAGTTGGAGGAATTAAATTATTTTTATCAAAAATCTTCTCATAATGATAACCCCAGGCCCAGTTATGGTTTGACTTGTCAGTTCAATCAGAGCTTGTTGGACAGATTAACACCAGCTTCATACAAACTTGGAAAATGGGGAAGAAAAGGAAAACAGAAGAAATATTTCTCAGCTCACTGTATGAAAACGACAACGCTAGTACTAAAACTTTGTCAAAGGCCTTTGTAAAACTGGATCGATATGATTTATAAATATTAATATGCAAAAAATATTTTTAAAAAAGTTTGAAGTCTAATGCTGCGATGTGTCATAAGTGCCCCAGGGCCAGGTGGAACTGATTCTGAGAATGCTAAATTGGCAGAACAATAGAAAGAGACCAAAGGGGTATGACCAATGGACGCAGAAAACATAACTGACAAAAAAGTTCATCTATTCAAAAATATAAGAAGTAATCATATAAACTCTCACCATCCTCTTCATTAGAGTGCTAGAAAGCATCTTTGGAAAACCTATTCATATCAGGCTTCATAATGCTTCTGAATACTTACCCTTGTAAGATATCTAACAGTGATGGCAAACATATGACACAGGTGTGATTGTGTTTTTCTGGAGCTATTCTTTCTAGACTAAACCTCAGCCTTCAGGTTTCATTGAAGTGTTGGCACTTTGTGATAAATTAGTGTGTTTGGGACTGCAGTTTACCACTCAGTCTCTGAAAGTTTCATATCACTTATCTATGGCAAAAGAAAGATGCCGGGTCTCACCACTCCATTCAATATTATGCTCAAGACCCTAAAAATTACAGTAAGGTTTAAAAAATGGCATTCAATTAAGAAACAAGGAGTCTCTATTGGTAGATTATTTGCTTATGAGGAAAGATGCCATGGAATGCACCATAAAGCTGGTTGCTGTGAATTCAGGAAGCACACAGGTGCCCTGGAAGCCTGAGGGCCTGTACCTCAGGAAGAAGCAGAACCCAGGTACTCCAGGGAGCACAGAGCACCGAGCCACAACCTTCTGACACCCTAGAAGCAAGCAAGAGTCAGCTCGGGCAACACCGACTCTCTGCCTCCATTTTCTGCTCAGAAGACCTCATTCTCTCTCACTTCCACATAAATTCTCTCCCACAAAGAGTAAAGTTCTGGGATGTGGGCTCTACTGGCCTCTCATCCAGCACCCTTCCTGTGTGCAGTGACAGTGTCCTCCCTTTTGTCCTTGCAGTTCACCCCACTCTCTCCTGCCCAGGACCTTCAGACAAGTCCAGTGTCAACTCTTCACCAAGCCATCTCCTCTCCTCCTTCAGGCTTTGGCCTCGAAGACAGTGTCCCACCCGCTCTCCATCTCAGCCTTGGGTTTACTTTATTTATTATCTTCCCCCTACTCATGGTTCACTTTTAAATATTAGATTTTGTATCTGTCATATCCATTTTTATATCATGACCCACCACCACCCCACTTAGAATACAGAAGTTACAAGATGGATATATGTTGGGTGACAGACAAATAAGAAGGGGGCCCCTCCTCTGACATGTCACAGCCCTCTACGGTCTGCCATATCAACAACTGAAGAAGAAATAAAAATTGACTCCTCTTTGTGTTGATTTATGAGTGAGGGAAGAGCATGGACTCTGAATCAGATATATGAGAGATAAACCCAGGAACATATTGTGAGATTTGGGGCAAGTTTCTTAATTTTCCTAAGCATATAGTATCTTACTCAAAGTATCTGGTTTAAAAGTAAAGTTGAAATTATTTCATAGGTTTGCAAGAACTAAAAGTAATAATACATATAAAGTGCCTGGGATGTAGCCACATTGTTTTTGTTGTTGTTGAAATTGTGACCTCTCTCCTTGGGAGGACATGTATGACTTGCTCACAGATATATGAACAACTCAAGGTGGATTTATCCGCTAAACACTAGAATCATTGGTGTTTCATTTAAAACAGTTAGATATGGCAAAGGAATTCAACAATGCAAACTGGAAACCAGTGATGACATTTCCAAATTTTGATACCAGTGATTTTATCTTGAGTGCAGCCACACAGAGAAATGTTCCAGCTCTGGCATAAACAAACTCTGAATGAAAGGTTGTCTCTCTCATTCCCATGTGAGCATTCTCAGGGAAACAGTCTCTGGAAATTATCCTCAATTTTCTAAACAATCTGCTTAAAAAAATATGCTTGTTTGCAGGAAGACAGAAACTTTCTTGGAAATAAAATGTGTGTTTATTGATGTTGAAAACAAGAAAGATTATCAAATTGATAGATTTGAGTAAATATGTTATTTCCATGTCTAGCTTATTTCTTAGTGCTGTAGAGTTGTTAGTCATTAGTGAAAACATAGGATATCAACTGATCAGGCTTCCAGAGTACCACAGACAGCAGCTCTCCCCGGACTCTCCCAGAGCACAACACACAGTAAGAAAACTGCTGGGATTTGGAATTAGATGAATAGGTGGATCCCAGGTTTTTCAGGTACCAGCCGTGAGAGAAGGAAATTTCTTTGACTTCTCCAAGGGTCCAGTAAAGCAGGGAGATAGACGCCTATGTCCAGGTGTATTCATAGGTGTGTAAGAGAAATAATGAATGTAAATTAAAATAATGAATGTAAAATATTCATGTGATGCCATCTAACTCTAGTTTCCTGTGATGAAACTGGGCAGGAAGTTTGTCAAGTTCAGCTTGTGAAATGCAGATGTTTGCAGGCACTCTGACCTTTGTACCAAGTTCACTCCCCAGAGTGGCCTCAGCAATCCATCGAACAGCTCCTCAATTCTCGTTATTCTCAGCAGAACAGGAAAGTCTAAAGACAATGTCAGTAGCCACACAGCTAAATGTTAGCCCCAACACAACATCCTTGCTAGGCACTGTCTTCCTACAAGATCAGTCTTTCAGCACTTGTTAGAAGCTTGTATTTCCTATTCATCTAAGTGGTGAAGTTTAAATGTTCTGCTGTCCTTTGCATGTGCTTTGCATGGAATCAAAAGCACTAAGATTGGAATCCCAGTTCTAAGAAGTTGTGATATGCGCTGGGCAACATTGCCCTTCTCTGGGTTCATCTGGGACCGGGTAGGATTAAAGCCTCAAGTACCAGTTTGAAATATTATTCATAAACAAGGACACTTTCCACCAGGCTCACTGACTCTCCAGTTCTCCTAGAAAAAGAAAACTGAACCAACATCTCGCCATATCAAATGCAACTGTTTTCCCCCAAGTTCAGTGCAGAACAAAGAAACTGGAAAGCAAAGCGAGACAACACTCAAATGAAGCACAGAGGGGGAATTCCACACTGGGAAGGCGCACTGCATTAGCTTCCTGGAGACTTGGAGTTTCCACCCAGGATGGTGGCACAGTTCTGGGCTGTCTGTGACACTGTTGTGTGTTTCAAGGTCCTGGGAGGCCAAAGAAAAGAAGGACATGTGAGGGAACAAAAGTGAAGGACTCAGAATGAGCAGTTTGATCCATCAAGGACCAATCGTTGCCAAGGTTCTTTAGTGATATATATATATTTTTTTTTTGAGACAGGGTCTCACTTTTTTAGTTGAGGCTGGTCCTGACTGAGCCTTGAACTCACAGAAATCCTCCTGCCTCTGCCTCCCAAGTGCTGGGATTACAGGCATGAGCCACCATGTCCAACACTGTGGTAAGTGGTGCTGATTGCTGGTGGGAATGAGTTAGCACACCCAGCATTGTTGTATGTGGTTACTGGGGATTGAACCCGGACCTTGCACTTGCAAGGCAAGAACTGGAACCACTGAGCTAAATCCCTGGCCCTCTTTAGTGATATTTTATTAACAAGAAATGTGCATTAACCTCCTGACAGTGTCCAAACCAACAGTAACTGTTGTTTCTTCTATCAGAAGCAGGAAGACTGAGGCCAAGATGTGGCCCAGCCTGTGTCCTTGTGGATGGCTTGAGAAATCCATTTTTGCTTACCCTCTAGTACTGGAAATCTTGATATTCTTGGCTTGTGGAGTCATTACTCCAATGTCCTCCTCCTCTTTCATGTGGAGTCCTTCCTGTGTATTCTCTGCCTACTGTGTCTCCTTTATGCTGCATAAAGCCAGCTGTGCTATTGGTGTGAGGTCCTACCTGATTCTAGTATGACCTTATCTTGCATTACATCTACAAAAGCCCTGTTTCCAAATGAAGTCATGTTTTTTTAGAGAGGAGGGGTACCAGGAATCAAACTCAGAACTTTGTGCTTCCAAGACAGGCACCTGAACCACTGAGCTAAATCTCTAGCCCCTCAAGAGTCATGTTATGAGGCTCTGTGTAGACATCAATTTTGAGGTGATGAAACTCAACCCAGTATTGCCTCTTCCGGGACAAATGAAACTATCTTAGTGAAATCCACAAACTGTAATTTCATCTACTTTTATTCATAAAATGTATATTATCTCATGAAGAAAAGAACCTGGATAACTGGAGACCTCTCTATGCGAGGGTATTTGCAGCAACGTTAACTACGTGTGTACAAGGAAGCAATCGTTTTTAAAGGTCATCTACTCAATCACTAAGTTGGCCAGAGTAGCTAAACTTTAACTTGTGATCCTCCTGCCTCAGCTTTCTAGAGTGCTGGGATTATAGTTATGCTCCTCCATACCTAGGTAGCAATGGTTTCTAGTGGACTAGAAAAAATTTCCAGACTGACATCTTCCCTGTCTGAGGTAGAGAGACAGATAGACAGGAGCTGATGTGCAGCTCTTTCTCAGAGGAAGCATGAAGCTGATTAAACTGCCAGGGGTGCCCACGAGTCCTCCACCACTGAAAGAATCTCCATGGGAACCCAAATAGTGAGTGACAGCGTCTCGCACAGTACCTAATATAGAGAAAGAGCAAGATTTATTTTTATCAGACCTAAATGTGAAACACTTCCTTCAAGAATGAATTTGCAATGGAACGAAAGGGGCTAGAATAAATTGGTAGGTAATGTGATAATAGATGATTCAATTGAAGAATTCAACTGACAAAGAGTTGCCAAACAAGTTTCATGGAACAAGCTGTAGGATTCCAGAACTGAAGCGATGGGCTATTCTGTGGGCTCAGATGGCATTAGTCTGGGCCACATGTGCAATACGCTGATGCTGTGAGCAGCTCCATGGGCCACAATTCCATTGTCTTAAAATTTCCCTGCCTGTATTTTCATTGGGGGATATTAGAGGTCAGATGTGGCACCAATGAATAGATCGTACTGGACAACTACAATTACTTGCTGATCACTTACTATATTCTAGTTATTCCACTTTGCATCCAATGATGATCATTATATTCAGTTTTGAAGCAAACATTGTTACTCCAATTCTGTAAAGGAGGAAATGTAATATGTTAATGTTAATAAAGACTATGTTCTTCCCACTACCCTCACCATACCATTTTGGTCTACACAGGGGCCTACTGCTTTACAAGGAAAAATAATTAAAGAAAATATGGACCCCAGGCTGGTCAGGATTACGAATCTAAGTTTTCTATGCAGCATTCACATCATTTTTGAAGTCTGAATTATTCCGTCTAAGGATCAAAGTAAAGTACTTTCCTAAGGCTTAGTTCCTCTTCTGTCAAGTGCCAATCATTACACTCACTTTCCCAGGGAGTCACACAGAGGGCATCTAATAAGAGCTCCTTAAGTTGAGGTTATTATTTTCACTGCAATTTTGCACCTGGCCTATGCATTGGAGGGGCCACCATTTATGTGTCTTTCCCAAAACACTATGACATTCTCTTACTCATTAGAGTAACTCTTATCACCCATCTGAGACAAAATTGTGCAGGTGGTTGGGTGATGGGGAGTATCCCTCTTCTAGATAGCTTCCTGAAAGAGCTGTAGATACCATATTACAGAGATACATTCATACTCATATTTACACCAGCACAAATCTTGGAAGTAGCTTGTATGTCTATCAACAGATGAATGGATAAAGAAAAAGTGGTGTTTGTACACAGTGGATTACTACTCTGCCAAAAGGAATGATAAATGAGACATTTGTAGGAAAATGGGTACATCAAGATCATAATATTAAGCAAAATAAACCAGGCCTGGAACTTAACTAGCACATGCTTTACATGAGAAAAACAAAATACAAATAAAGAGCAAAATAAATATGTGCACCCATGTTTATAGCAGCTCAGTTTGTGATTGCTAAATCTTGGAAACAACCAAAATGTTCATCAACTGGAGAACAGATAAAGATGTGGTTCTTTTATAGAATGAAATATCATTCTGCCATTAAAAATGATAAAATTCAGTCATTCATACTCAAATGGATGTACCTTCAAGACATTCTCATAAGTGAAATAAATAGGTCACAGATGTATAAATACACCTTTTCTCTGGTATGAGAAAATCAAGATGTAAACAAGTTCTAGTATATATAGTTAATATTGTGGAATAAAAAATATTTAAAAGGAAAGAAGGTGTAAGGGTAAATAATGACGGGAAAATAATGTGATAATAATAAAAAAGGAAACAAAGCTGATGTATATAGGGATGAGTGGGGCAAGAGAAAAAATGAGAATCAAGTCATGTCATATTCTGGTACAAACTCTCAGTGTTGGATGTGATGATGATGTGTATCCGTAATGTACCAACAAAGATTTGATTTAAAAAAAAAAAAAAAAAAAAAAGCTAATAGGAAACCAGGAGAGTCTTCCTTTGTAAAAGGGAAGGAGATCAAGATAGGGAGTGAAGGGGAGAGAGAAAAGGGGGAAGGGCAATAAACAGAGTTGGGATGTGCTATGCACGTGTGCCAACCCCATGAAGAATGCTGTAGTCACTATGTACTGTTCACATGGACTAACAGAAACTTAAAAGACAAGAAGATGCAAGTGGTCGTAGACAATCATCAGTGATCTCAGCGAGCCCTAGAAACCACACTGTCACCACATAGGTGACTCTGTCTTTCTGCCCAAGCTTTCAGCTGGTGCTGAGGGTCCCTGGAGCTCCAGGCTTCAGCTGCTGGCTGAGACAGGAGGCTGAGACAGACAGCAGGGACCGCACTGTGCCCACTCAAGAAACCTCCAAGATCTAGCTGAGTGAGTCCTTTCTCGTTGCCCAAAGAAACTCTACACTGACAGTTCACAGGTCACAACAGAAATGTCGGCGGTAGGAAAATTTCACTGGTCAGTTTGTTGGTTTAAATCTACACTGAATGCAGGGGCTCACAGACTGTGATTTAGAAAAGTCTTTATAGATCATTACACTTCAGAACAAATGCTCATTTTTATGAGAAAAGCACTTAGTGCCCATGATTAAATGGTTTGCCGAAGATCACACAGTTAATTTGACAAAGCATGACACTAAAAACATAATCTCCCCCTTTTTGTATAGAGAGAAGCCCTAGACAGGGTTTATTGACCTACGTACTTTTGATAATTGTTCAGATGATTTTTTACTGGAGGCTTCTGTGCATTGTAGGATGTTTGGTGTAGGCCTCCTGCTAATTAGACACCTAGAAACAACATCCAGCCCCCAGCAATAAAATCCAGAATCCATGTGCCTATGAATTAGACCAAGAGAGCTGCTGCCTTGTGGCTTATTTAGAAAGTCAAATGAGTTGATAGACATGTCTAACAGTGAACTGCTGTCTCCTAAACCACATAGTGCTGAACATGGCCAGTAGCCATGTTAATATTGCCAAATACTATATATAATATATATCAAGAGAGTTGGAGGTTCTACTTCTTGGTATCATTTCCACTCGCTCCTGCTGTAAGTACAGCATTAGAGACACAACCACACATGGGGAAGAGACAGAGGAGAGCTCACCTTGCCACTGGAAGAAAAGTACAGACTCAGGTCAGAATACCTGAGTCTGTGCTGCTCCTCTTCATACTCCCTTCCTAACCTCGCCTGTGAGTTCCCAAGAAGCCCTTCTCCATGCAGCCTTTGGGAAGCCCTCACCCTGGGCCTGTGGTGGCTTCCTATGTGTCCAAGCTCCCCAAACGTTTCCTAACTGCTGCAATCCCACGTGTGCAGGGCCGTCGATCCACCTACGCATGGATCTTGGAGCAAGTGACTGTTTTTCTCATCTTTAGACATTCACTGAGTTCTGCGGCACACAACCTAGAAGGCAGTCAATTAATATGTATTGAATAGAGAAATAAGCAAGTGATGAAATGGCCTTTTTAAATGAATGGCTAGGCTTGAGAGATATGCAGATTCTATTTACTTTAAATTATAAATAGAACTGAAAGTTCCCAAGCCAAGCAATGATTTGTCTCTGAAATTAGCTGGGCCCAGGAACAAGTCAGCAGGTAGCAGCCTACAGCATCAGTTCAAAGAGTGTTCTGAAATATCCCCAGATGAACTATGTGTCTGCCCATCAGAAGATGAACTTAATCCATAAAAATGGATTTCATAAAGGAATACACAGTTAGAGAGAATGGTCGTTAAGCCCGGCTCTATAAGAATAGATGATCTCTGCACCACCTCTGCAGGAGGTTGGATCCAGTCCCCCGATGAACAGAAATTTGCTGAGAAGGAAATGCAAAGCTGGCCAGACTGCCTAGAGGGACAGCCGTTGAGTCAGCACCGGTGGCTCCTCACACAGCGCCCAGAGCCAAGAGTGCTGAGCACAAGAGTTCGACCATCATTTTAAAGAGAGACCAAGGCTATTGACCCTCATATTATCCTAACTCAAAATATTACTACAATCAAAGTAGATGCAAGGGTTGTACAATCAAAGAAAGATGCAAGGGTTGTTTTGGGAAGTTAGCCCTCTATCTCTCTATCATCCACTTATTTATTCTGCAGTACTAGCAATTGGACCCAGGGTTTTCACACTGAGCTACATTCCCCCCCACACACACACACACATACACACACACACACACTTTTTAAAAATTTTGACACAAAGTCTCACTAAATGGCCAATGCTGAGCTTGAACTGCCTCAGTCTCCCAGAGCGCTGGAAACAAAGGCCCGTGCCTGGCATATTAGAAGAGTTTTAAAGCAGAAAGTCAGGGTCTCTGTGGGTAAAAGGTGGCCTTCAAACCCCCACATCATTGATCCAGGGGTGGAAGGGTTACGGAGGGTTTGTGACACCACCCTCTCAAGGCTGCCTCCCTGTATATGATTCCAAAGCTACTTATAGTTTGTTTACACATAATACATTCCTTTAAACCAAAATGAAAGGCTGACCTGCCTGAAGATTTTGTTTTTCTTGGTCAATAATCAACACTGTTTTTGGCTTATGCCCTTGACTCAACTCGGTAGGTATTGCCTTTCCCCAGAACAAACAAATGTGGGACATTGGCAGAGTTGAGTTTCTAGATCTGTGGGACATCCTTGGATTTGTCAAAGTTTATACCAACCCACCAGGTAGCTCACTCTACCATCACATCCATTCTTGCCAATGCATTTCTTTTCAGTTTCCCCACAGAACATTAAAATATCTTTGGGAGTCGGTCCAATTGTTTCATAACAAATTGCAATTATAAGCTCCTACATTATGTCACAATAGCATGAGTTCAATCATAATTTTCTTGCCAAGTAAGCTCTCCTGAATATAACTATGATTGTTTGTCTACAGCAACTACCCCATCTGGGATACACAGGCTCAGAGAGAGCAATGCATTTCCAACTTACAAACACACAATACAACACTCTCTTTTTTTTTAGTACAAGTCCTTCCCAGGATTCTGAAAATGGTCTGATTTTGTCATTTAAATTCTGTTCTTTCTCTCCAAATAGGATCTATTTACTTATGATCAAATCTTGGGCAATACAGAAGATAAACTTAGACTGGCTAATGCATTTTTAATATTTGTGGGGTGCAGACCATAGGTGTGTGTTCTATCTCTTGCCTCATGCTTGTTGGATCTCAGAACATACCAGAATGATCACATGAAACATCTCTAATTTGCAGAGGGCAAAATGTACACTTTTCCTAGCAATGCTTTGCAAACCACTCCAAAGATAAACCTGCATGTGGTAGATGTAGAAGCACCAAGTGAAGTTGAAATAAAAAGATGAGTCTTTTGTAAATAATGATGTATGATTGATGCAAAAGAGTAAAGATGAAGACCTGAAACTTCGACTAAGCTTTGACATCCTCAACAGCTATCTGCTGGCCATTATCTTCTTCCAAACAATGCTTGAGTCAGTTTCCTTCCAAGGAGGGAAGAAAAGCTTCGAAGAAGTTCAGCACCTATGACAACACCACTGCCAAAACCTCATGACTAGCTGAGCTCCACTGTTGACCAGCTGAGCCTTCGCAGTGGCTTCTGCACCCGAGAGGTGTGCTCACCTCTGAATCCAGCACCACCATGCATATCATTGGCTCTGTACCTATAACTGTCTACAAAGTATCTTTGTTTCTGTGAGAGCATCTTTGTTTCTGCGTATCAACAAGCAGCTGTCAAGAAAAACGACCATCCCCAGGAAAAGGAAAGCTAATAAAGCTTCAGTAGAGAGATTTTCACACAAGCACAGCCACATTTTGAAACCCAGCTACTCGAGATAAAGGCGAGGAGGCAGCTGCACTTTCCTGGTGATGGGCCCGGGAAGCCAAGCACATCTGTTAGCTCCTGTTCGGTTTCTATAGCAAGCCTGTTGAGTGCTGCTCAAGCTGTCGTTCCAGCAGGTAATTAAGTTGCCCAAGATACTCCACTTCAAGTTTTGTGGGAAGAAAAATATTAAATTGTGGCAGGCAAGGCTTCCCTATTTCTTCCCATGGAGCACACATATCAACACTAGATCCGAGCAAAATATATCATACACACTGATCCTCCAAAAATCCAAAATTAGGCAGGAGAACAAGGCAAGTAGAATCATGATGCCTGTGTAAAATGTTCACACTCTGTCGTGTGCATGCACAGATCTTGCAAAAGAAACCCCACTAATCTGTGCAACCAGTGAAAGACTTTTCAAAAGGCAAGGTCACTCTAAAAATGTATATATAATCATTTTCCTACACATTTTCTTTTAATTAGTCACTAACCCAATAAAAGGTAGCTATTATATGAATGCAGGAATAAAGGTGCTCTGAAGTTAAGTGAAAATGCCCTGTGATTTTCCAGCAAAGGGAGACCCAAATTCTGATCCCTGGCCTTTGACTGCAAAGCTTTCTTGCTTCAAATCTTGAAGGTTTAAGCAAGCAGAAGGTACTACGAGGTAATTGGGTTTCCAGGCTCCAACACTTTATGTTAGGCTTTGTATTCTGCTTCCAAAATAAATTTGGAAATACCCAATTAGGACCTCAGAGTGTTTTGAGGATTGCTGATGTCTGTAATAGCAGGCAATGTATAATCGCATCAACACCCACTTACATGAATGTGTAGATATTAAACAGCTGAGCTTTTAAAATTGCCCCCATAAAAAATTTTTTTGGACTCTTTTCTTTTTTTCAGTCAGTTTGGAAGTGAAGATAAAGTATTTTAACCTCAAGAAAGAGTAGACAGAGAAAACACCAGGTCACTATAGCTGCTCCCCGATGAGACCATCATCTTACAGAAGCCAATGGCATTCCCGTGGAGGCAGAGCATAGAGAGAAGAGCTGATATTTGAGGGAGGGGAGGTAGAATCACAGTGCTGTCCCATGGGTAGAGGGGGCTGCAAAATGCTACAGGAGGCAGATGATGATGACAGTGGGCCTGGCGCGGCATCTGTGTACAGAAGAATAAGTGAAGGATGCTGCCACCACCCTGGAGCCCACAGGGTATGCGGGCCACGGGGTACTCTGACCAGTGCTGTTCACAACTGCAGTGAATGAAGACAGATGAATAAATACCCAGATCCATGAGAGCACCCCAAACGGCCTGTCACTCGCAATGCCTGAGAAACAATGCCAGACCCCAGCGACTCAAAGGAGCTCAAATTGGCTAAAAGATCTGGGAGGGTTCAGTCCATGGTCTGCTGTGTCTAAAGCAAGAGGGTGTGTCGGGAGGGCCTCGGCTGAGAGCAGCTGCTCATGTCATGGTGGCCAGGGGGGCAGAGCAGGAAAGTTGGCCGCACCCTCCGGTCATGATCCTTCCGCCATTCTGCGTCTGGTGCCCAAACCCTGCCTGCCTCCTACCCACACATTCAGCTACCAGCTCATCAATGGATTATCTCCCCTGAGAGAACAGCACCTCCATGACCCAACTTGTTCCCACACATGTGAGAGTTTGAGGGGACATTTTAGATCTAAAGCAGAACAAAGAGTTTTCAGAAGAAAACAAGGAATTGGAAGTAAACTGAAGGAAAGGGGTGCCAGAATATTCTGAGCACAGAAAGCAGCATCTTCCATGGTGAGAATATGAAAAGTAAATGGTCTGTCAAACCTGTACATCCAGAATGAAGGGAAATAAAGAATAGAAGAAATAGGCTTGTGGCAGTCAGGAACAGGACATAAGGCTTCCTATCGGTCAGGAGGCCTTAGAGGAAGGAGCAGAGGCAGAAACAATAACAGCTTGATTCAACACCTATCATCTAATTGCACAGAGAAAGACCTGCTAGCACAATGAGTACCCCTGAGTAACAGAACTGCGGGAGATTAGGGGATCATTCATTGCTAATCCGAGTCCAAGGGCCATGGGCCTGAGTTTTGGGCCAGTGATAAAGGAAAGCAGATGTGGTACAGGCCAGCATGGCTACCCATTCCACAGACTCCATATCTGCTAATTTCTGCTACCAAACCATAGCCATAGGAGGCAACCTACTCCCATGATAGTATTACCTCACTACCTTGCACCCTTGGCCACAGTGATTGGTCCTAAAATTGATCACTCAGGTAAAGACAGACCAATCAGAATTTTTCTCTAAAATTTTTCAACCTTCAGCTGGGGGCAGGGAAACTCCCTTACTTCTCAGCATCTTCAAGGACAGCAGCATCTCCCTGTGATGAATGGGCTCATCACAGCATTTGCAAATAAAAGTGACACAAAAGTGGGAAAAAATGGTTCACAGTATGAACACAACTTTTCAGCTTCAAACTCTGTAATTTCAGATATTTATAAAGACAGCTCATCCTTGAACATTCCATATTGGCCAATAATCCTCTACTGCTTTGGTTGATGCTTTCTTGGAGTTCAGTCATCTGCAACTTTTTGAACTTCTTTTTTTTTAGGTTTTTTGAGACAGGGTCTCTCTTTGTAGGTAAGACTGGCCCTGAACTCAGCCTCAAACTCACATCACAGCAATCCTTCTGCCTCTGCCTCCTGAGTGCTGGGATTACAGGCATGAGCCACCATGTCTGGCACTGTGGTATGTGGTACTGGTTGCTGCTGGGCGTGAGTCTCCACACCCAGTATGGTATGTGATTAACCAGGGATCGAACCTGGGTCCTTGCGCTTGCAAGACAGGTGCCAGAACCACTGAGCCAAATCCCCAGCCCCCATGAACTTCTTAAATAAGCTCTTAAAACAAGAGAAGAGAGACAGAGTCAGGAGACCTGAGGATTACAGGCTACAGAAACAGATAGGTGCATGCAGTCTCAACAGACAATATAAAAAGGTAGCAAACTCTTTCTGCAATGGACAAGATAGGTAGGATTTAGTTGTACGCTCTATGGTTGCCACATGCTCACAACTCTACCATACCAGAAAAAGCAGCCAGAGACATATGTAAAAAGTGAGCATGGTCGCTTTCCAGTAAAACTCTTATTTTAAAAAAATAGTAGGTAGCAGAGGAGATTTAGCCTGTTGGCCACAACTTTCCAACACTTGCTTCACACAGCTTACCTTTTCCTGTAATGCTGGGTTTCTCCAACACTCCTTTGTTGTATTTCCTAGAATACCTTGATAAGGATAAAAGGGGATTCTCTGGGTTCAAGACTGAGCTGCCTTCTTCCTTGGGAAAGGACACCTCTGAAAGCCAGTTTAGAATTGGAGTCTAGAACACACTCTTAGTTTGTCGGTGACTGAGGAGCTCTGTTTTCTGTCTGTAGAACGTACCAAGAAAGAGACCAGTGTCAAGATACCAGAACCCACGTGATGGTAAATTCTTTGATGTGATGCCTTAGTCTCCCTATAGCCCCTTCCGAACATTACAAGGAGTGCATTGTAATGGAAACAAAGATGTTAAGCAACAGACCAACAAGCTGTTTCCAAGAAGTTGGGTTTACCCCTTGCTACTCATATTTTTTGTTCATTTCTAGCACTTTTTACCTTTGTACACCCTGCCTCAAACTGGTAAAGGGTACCAGATGCTATATTTCCCACTTTGACCCTAGATCTCTATTTCCTAGCCTTTCAGGCTACCACATGTTCATCCACAAATGGAAGAACTAATCTTTGTCTCATAGGGTCACTTGGATAGTTGAATTGAGTAGCAAATATGACATTGTCCATCCTCACTGCATCTGGCCAGTGGTAGATGCCTCCTGCCTGCCTGGTGGGAAGCACAAGTTCCTGGATTAATTATGTAGCCTCCAAGGCCTTTGATCTGAAGCTCCCATAGTGAAGTGCTCAAGAATTATTCATCTGATTGGTAGTTCTTTTTCTGCACATGTGGTCTGGGACTCTCCATGTCTCTGAAGAAGTGAATGTAGGAGAACCCAAGCATGGGTGTTTTGTAAATAAATGTAGTAACAGATGGGTGGAGTTCGATATTTTCTCAACAGAAAAATCACTTTTTCAAAGTGAGTTTCCCTATCTAAGGATAGCATTCTTCGTTTCTATAATTTAAAATACCTGCCATATGTTAAACTCTCATGTAGCGTGTTTTAAGTGAAATTCTGTATTCTTTGAAATTCTTTCCTATGAAGGAGCTGTTGGCATTGAGCAAGTTAGGAAACTTGGATGGAGGTTCATCTGGCCCAGATTCTCAAAGGGAGGCTTCTCCACCCCAGGCCTCAATTCCTTGCATACAAAAGCTGAATATGAAGAAATGATTTTAATCTCTGTCCAACTCATTGATTCAGACTAGGATATGCTGCCTAAGAATGAGATCAAAGAGGAGAAAAACTCTGGGAAATCTCCCTGGGAACGGTGCTGCAGCAGTTGAGTATATGGGTCTTGTGGGAACAGCATAGGAAAGTGCATATATGGAGAAGGCAGAGTTCAGCGGTTGTTGTGGGTCAGATCTATAGTATCCCCTCAAATTCTCCTGTGTTCAGAGATGAGGAGTTTGGAAGGGATGGATCACAGGGCACTGAGTATTCTTTCATGAGAGAGTTCATGGCTGACTTACTGTAGGAGGTCGAGCCTGGCTGGGAGGGATGAGTTCCCGAGGTGGACTGTAGGTCCTCCTTCTATCCTCAATTCCTGGAAGCCTTGAGGTTAGCCTCTCTTTTCCACCATGTGCTTCTATCGCGATGTTTCTGCCTTGGAAACAACACACCGTGGACTGATTCCCTCTGGATTGTGAGATAAGCTAAATCTCTCTTCCTTTAAGCTACAGTGTCAGGTGTTTTTCAGGGCTGATGAAGACAGAAGTCCCTGGATTCAGGATAAGCCAAGCAATGACTCAGCACTATGTTTTCTAATGTGGAATTGGAGATAGAGGTGAATTTCCCATGACTTCGCTTCAAGTACTTTGCAGTGATCTCATGATATAGCGGACCTCAGAGCCTAGCAGAGTTGGGTTTAAGCCAATTTGGGCTACTTCCTTGTTTTGTGCAGTTTAAAGATTTATTGAATCTCCTTGAGTTTCAGCAAAACTGTCTTACAAATGGGCCTCACGTTAGACAAGGATCTTATAATGACCAGTGAGATTTGGATGATACCCACAAGCATACAGCAGGCACAGAGCTGATGGTAATGATGGTGAATTCTGAGCTGAGTGGAGTACTTTTTCACTTTGCTACCAGATCCTCACGTTCATGACCTCACACTAGACTGGCTTCCTTGTTGACACTCATTCAGCTTACTTTTATCCCCATTCCTCTTTCCATAGCAATCTCATCACTAGTATGTTCATGCCTAAAACTTTCCAATAGCTTTGCATCATGCAAAACCTCATAATACAGTCAAGTCCTTGAAAATCATGTTAGATTCTCCTGCCACCTCTGTACTAAATCTCTATCCAATATCTCCAGGCCAGAATCCCTCAAGAGCTCACATCTGGAAGTGACCACTATCCTCATTAGTTCCTAGAAAGTCTATTTCTTTAAAACATAGCTTCATAAATTCCTTCAAGTAACATTCTTCCCATCTGGATTATCACTTCACTCATTTATAACACATGTGTTGCCACATGAGATGCTATGCTTGCTAAAGGAAGAATATAAAGGCTGATCACCTGTCCTAGCACTAGGCAGAGTCTGATGGAAGACAAGTCAACCCACTAAACGCTACCTGCCAAGTGCCACAATGGGATACAGAAGTGTATACAGATGGTCATGGTGGTGGTCGGAGAAGAGGGAAAACTGTGGAAGTTGTCATCTTCTCTACTCAGATGGTGTACACTGCCTCAGTACTGCCCTTGTTACTGTGATCTTTTACAACTTGAGACTCTTGCAGGTATGGCAATTTCCAGAGTTTGTCCCTCTGTACCCCAGCTCCACCAAATAAGGCCTGAGAACGAGTAGAAGATACTGCAGGCTATTCTATCTGCCATAATCAAGGAGTTTCCTGGTGACCAAGATGGTGGCAGCACCATAGTCAACTTCTAGGTCAATGTCAAAGCTCTCTCACTTGAATTAGTGGCCATACTTTTGCAAAATGAAGCAACCCCAATAATCAACTCTTTTGATGTTTCAATTGGCAAGTCCTTTTCTCCTCACGAAGGAAAGGAGATTGACCTAAATCTCTGCTTCCGTGATTTCACACTGCATTTGGCAAGGTTGTGGTGAAGTCATCTACCTATGCATATCTTTACCTGGTGCCAGTGGGCTTCTTGTGAAAAGTCCCCAGAATGACACCTTTTACAAATGCCTCAGCAAAAGCAAAAGTTTCCAGATATTCAGTCCTCCAACCTGAAATATCTTTATGGAATTTTCCCTGTGCTTATTAAGCAAAAAATAACTAATGATAACAACAAAGTATGTGCAGCCATTGTCATTATGCACATTGTCACATGCACAGCCAGTTACAATTTACAAAGTGTTTCCACATATTCTCTTTGTTTAGAGCTCACAAATTTGAGACATATTGTTATTCCCATTTTATAGGAAGGGTCACATAGGTCAAGGGAGGGGTGGGATATGGGGCGAGGTGGGTGCAAGAACAGAAACCTCTTCTTGTCTCTGGTGCTGTCCAGTGTTAGTCAAGGCCACAGCTCCAACACCTGTCCCTAATACTCTAAGGACCAGCCTCACTTCTGGTGCTGTCCCTGAGCAGTAAAACCACCAAGAAAAACTGGGGTGCTGAGACCCAGGGAAATGACAGATACTTTTCTCTAAAGGAAAAGCAGACTGAGCCAGTGGTCAAGGGGACCAGGCAATGAGTGACCGGCAGACAAGTCAAGCTTGGGATGGAGGGAGACACAGGTTCTTGAGGCTTACAGCTCATCTCAGGAAGCAGTGACCTCACAGCACCCAGGAATTAGGCAGGAGCTGGGAGACCTCATACGGTGAACCAGGGCCTGGACCAAGACCACCTCTAAATGCAGCTGTCCACTGGGACTCTCAGGTCATTTTTCTGGAGTCCTCCTTCTGGATGAGCACACTGGGTCTTGGGCTCATTCTTAGCACGCTCTCTCTCTCTCTCTCTCTCTCTCTATCTCTATCTCTCTCGCTATGGATGATGGGTACCGTCCTATGTCATAACACAACTCACAAACTTGATCATATCATTCTCAAAGGATGCCAACCTCTGTCTTCCTTTAAATTTTCTGTTCTTAAAAAGCCATCTGCATATTTGCTGTTGGTGTAGCATGTGTACCAAAAGCTCTGGGTGAGCGATTTAGCTCAGTGGTTCCGGCACCTGTCTTGCAAGCATAAGGTCCCAGGTTTGATTCCCAGTAATCACATACAACTATACCAGGTGTGGTAACTCACGCCTGTGATCCCAGCACTTGGGAGGCAAAAGTAGGAAAACTGCTGTGAGTTCCAAGCTTGTCTGGGATACATAGTGAGCTCAGGGTCAGACTTAACTACAAAGCAAGACCCTATCCCAAAACAAAAACAAACAAACAATAAAAAGCTCTATATGATTCAAAATATATATGGAAGGACAGTCTGTTACATGTCTGTGTCTAACAAGGATATTGGCATTAATGAAACATTGCTACTTGCCCCTTTGCTGGATGATTGCTGTGGGTCAGGGGCTGTGCTCAGGGCTGTGCTCACAGCCTTTGTCTAGACTCTCATTGCCCCAGTGGTAGAATGCCAGAGCCCTTCACAGATGCTCACAGAGATTTCCCGGCTTTGTCTAACCCCAAACACCATGGAATCTGAGGGCCAAAAAGTGAGAGCTAATCTTATTGACAACCTGGGCTGACCATGGAGCTAGAATTTAATGCTAGCCCATTGGACTCCAGAATCAAAGACGTTTCCCTGAAACTTGCTGCTGAGGATATTCCTCACTGTACAACCCCAAGGTTAAGTCTGGCCTTCAACTTTTATACCAAAAAGGCAGCTCTTATTTTTGAAGTAGCTGTTAGGAAATGGTTGGTGGAGGTGAAGAAATGTGAACAGGAGATGAGGTTCCACCACTAGGTTGCAGGATTATTTATTACAAATGCTGATGCTTTTCCCTTTCTTTCCATTATTTACTTGTTGAGAAACAGAAAGCCAGCCCTGACGATTCAGCAGTTATTTAAATAGAACAGGGCGAGGGTTGGATACTCAGTTCACTGTAATTGGAAACCATTCCTACCCTGTACCAATATTTCAAAGCAATGCAACCCAATTCTACAACCCTTGAATCAGGGCTTTCCCCGTGACCCACATGAAAAATTGGGGCCAAGAAAGACCACAAGGAAGGTTTCTCTTAGAAACAGCTTTTGCAGGAAGAAAGCTGACAAAGGAGAACATCAATGGCTGCATTTTAATCATGTATTAAAATAAATTAAATGCATGGCATTAGCTTTTTGCATACACTGAGTATGTGCTAGAATATCCATGTTATTTGCCTCCCTGAACAGTCATCCCTGTAACTCGGTGACATAAAATAAACTCCTTTGGCAGTAATTATTTATACCAAGCAAGATGATGCTGGTAAAGTCATTCTTTTTCAAATTCCTGTTAATTTTCCTCTGATCCAAATGAAATATTTTTTATGGTACCAGAAATCAAACTCAGGCCCTTATGCTTCCAAAGCAGACATGGTACCACTTGACCTAAATCCCCAGCCCTCAGATATAGCATTCTCAGTTCTAGTATCCTGGCTGCCACTCCCATCTCTGGCAAAAGAGAAATTATGACTTCATTCTTCATTCTCTATGACTTCATTCTCTATGACTTGTGATGGAATATTTTCTCTCCCTAAACCTCAGTTGTCTCATCTTAAAATTGGCCCTAAACCAGACACCACAGAGACTGAAGGGAGATGAGGGGAAGGGAGAGAAGAAGACTAAGATGTGTTACGTGCATGTACCAGCTCTCCAGAAGGAATGCCATCGTGACACACTACAAACAGGTACTAATAAAAAAATGAAAAAAAGAAAAGAAAGCCCAAGGAGTTGATACAGAATGCAGGATGTTGATACTAGGACTCAGCAAATACCTTCTCTGCTCTTCTCTTTACTCTGTGACAAAAGAAGCAATGAACATGGTTTGTCCTCACCTCAGGTCCTCCCCCACATAGAAAGGTAAACTGCTTCTGATGAACTAGAATAGGATTTCCATGATCCTTTTTTCTAGTAATCATCAGAATGGCTTTTCTTCCCCAGGAACTTCTATGCTGGATGCTTTCAGAGCATAACCTTCCTTCAGAAGATCCTTGCACTACACTGTAAGATCATCAGCATTATCTCCAATGTGTGGATAGAGAAACAGGGCTTACAAAAGGCAGTTGGCTTGTTTACAGGCAAATACCAATCACATAGCTGAGACAAAAGTCAAGCCAGTTCTATCTGGCTCTGCAGCCTCAGCTTCCTTACTCTTTTTACAATCTTCACTCTAGCACAGTAGGCAATTTTGTCCCCTGGGGCGCATTCAATACTCTGGACATATTTTTTATTTCCACCACTGGGGAAAGAGGGTGCCCACAACTACTGGCATCTGATGTGAGGCCAGGGGTGCCATGAGAGATGCTTCATAGCACAGGGCATCATCTCACGACAAAAAATTATGCGGTCCCAAAACATCAATAGCGCAGCTGTCAGAGAACCCTGCTCTAACATTTATCAACATTTGTCTGGTTTTAATGTAAGTGGAGACAATGCCCTCCTGTTTCCAGATCCAGCCCTTCATCCTTTATTAATGTGTAGATGCCAAGAGATCATATTTTCCCCAACCTCCCTGTAAGGCAGAAATTTCTCCACAGCGTGTTACATGTTCATACTGTCGGCTTCACTCATTTCCGCAGAACAATGTCTATTGTCTCATGGTTTCCATGGTAAAAAGGTCTGTCTGCTATTTGCTTAGATTATTTTTTTGCTTGCTCATGCCATTTTGAAAGTATTCTACAAAAATGAAGCCTCGGAGGTCAAATTTAATATATTCTCTTCCCTTTTGTCTCTCGTTCAGTTTTTCCTCTACAAAGACACAGCATGCCATGGGACTTAAACAGTTCACAGTATCTGTGCAGTGTGTAGGGCTCAAAGATATGATGGGAAGGATTATAAAATGAAAACACTAGAACTGGGGAGGCACTGCAATGTCTAATTCACTCTCCATCTCCATTTGACAGAGAGTAAACTCAGGGAAGTGGTGATTTATCCAGAGCTAAACAGCCACTTGCACAAGGCTACACCAAAAGCAATGATATACTCTGGGCTGGGCCTCCTCCATAATGCACTTGGAATGTCACGTTATAAGATTCACTCCACACGTAATAAGACACGAAGAGCAGAAGACATGTGTATCCATTCTTATACACACTCAAGCACATGCATGTGTGTCTCACTGCATTTCTGTACCTTATCTCGGAAACCTTCAGACTGGGAGAGTTCAAAATGTGGTCAATGAAGATGTAAAGTGATGATTTAACTTTCCTGTGCACTGCAGAATCCTTTAGAGGAAAGAGGGGCAATGGACCACTTGGAGACCAAAGTGAAAGCTTGACGTATGCAGATCAATTTCACATGAGAAATCTAAAGCTCCCAGTCAGCTGCTGACATTTACTAAGCCTGGCAGAGCCTGACAGCACAGCATTGAGCTGCTTTCCATCTCCCATCCTTCATCTCCATGCTGCTCCACCGCCTCCAGAATTTCTTCCAGGAAAAGCAAGAGTGACATATCAGTCCCAAGATCAAAAGACTCTAATGGCCTCCCGTGCCGGCTACAGCGTGACCTCTGTCTTCCCTCACTAGTCCTCTCCAGATCCATATCCTGTCCTCATTTATTAGGTCTAAGAGCTGTGCTGGAAGTTACCTCTCGTTGCCTCTAGGACAAGTCCCTCCAGACCTTTATCACTGGAACTGAGGTCCTCTTCTACTTCTTTTGGGACCAGAGATGTCTAATGTTAGTATTTTCCTTCATGATACCTCAGCCTGGACAACAAGGAGCAACACCAGACACCGGTCTGGAATTTCCCACTTTAGAGCTCAGACCCAAGCTCTGCCACCAAGACATCATTTGAAGAATAAGACTTGACAGCATTTAGAACTGATCACTCTCAGACCCAAAAGCACAAACTAAACCCTAGATTTCTCTCCTACACCCACCTAACTTCCTCCCTGAAGCCAAGTGTCTCCCTATTCAACACACTTTCTAGCCACCCACAGATCACAGAGTTCATGTCCAACTTTTTCACTGAGAGAGTTAAGAAATCTTCCCCTCTCTCTTTCTAAGAACCATAACATTTCCTGCTCCAGGAGGGTCAGGAATGTGATTATCCATTTATTTCTAACTCAGTCCTAACTACAAATGTACAACAAGATCACTGTATCCAACATTACAGTGTCAGTGCCTTTGTCTATGACTATTTTCTGGATATTGGGTCTTTCATCCAGACCCTCTCCAAGTCCTGGTAGAAGCCTTCCTCCAGCTTGAAAGGTATGAATACAAATGTCTCTGTGGTCAGGAAGAAACAGCATCTCTTCAAGTCCTCATTCCTGAGATAAAGAAAATGCAGCTCACAGAGAATTTTCTGAGGTGCTAAGCAAAGCTAAAGTCAGCATACAGGTTGTGAAAACCCCAGTCAACTTCTGTGTTCCTTTAATATTTCCTGAAATTTCATAATGAGAAATCTGAATTTTATATGACTTGGTACACATATGAATAGTCAGAAACTGAACAGATATGAAAACTTCAGTAAGCCTTGAACATATGGAAACTGAATCTAGGTCACAGTACTCCTTGGGGACCCATCACTTGTTGTCCTCAAACATGATAAATGAAACCAGAAGGTAAACTCCAGTGGCAGAGGCATGATACACACTGTAATTGATTTAGAAGATGTATTTAGAGACTGTTAATAATGCATGTAAGATGCTGAATATTACTCTCCTCATTATAAATATTTAAGAGCATATAGTTTTAATAGCAGAAGATATTATATAGAGATCAGTTCGTGTAAATGATGCCATAGTCACCGGTTTCATAAGACCCAAAATAGACATCATTTCCTGTACCTGAAATGCTAATCCAAGTCACATTCTAAATGCAAAACAAAGTCCATTTGGTGTAACACAGTCTTAATTCAAAACAAACCTATTATCCTTCGTAACAAAAAGCTATAGATTCAGCTGTTACAAAGAGACAATTTTTCAGTGCGACCTGGGGGTATAGTGTCTTGCTTTGCCTGTTTTGTGGAATTTCAGTAACACTGGTAAAGTTGGAAATGTCCCCCCTTTGATTCACATGAAATGAAGGAAGTCGTTAAATCTTTTTAGATAACAGCCACTCGCGGTTAAAAATAAAAGAATCCATATCTACAGGAGTGCTATCTAGAATTTTTTACAAAGCTTGGTTGGGTAGTCAGACCAATAAGATGGAGCAAGTGTTAGTGGAAATCAACTCCAAAAGTGTTTGAGCAAGCTGGCCACCATCCCCAATGTCTATGGCTGACTAATACAAAGGACAGACATGCATTAATCTATAGATAAGAATGATTTCCCTGGAAACAAATTCTCTAATGTCAATTGAAAGTATAGGAGACAGACATACTGGCCTCCAGGCCCATGCTGGAAGAGTGCCCAGGGACTGAGGTTAGCATCGGGTGGCTCGGGAAACGGCGAATGAGCCACCAAATCTGCGTCACTGAATCTGCGCTGGGGTTGGTGCTTACTGGCTTCCAGGCCCAGGCTTGAAGAGAGCTCAGTGACTGAAGTTAGCAGGTCAGAGACTGACTTTCTCCACAGCAACTGCAGAAGCATATCTAGTCACCTTGTATTGGTGTTAGGTGGGCCTGTTCGAACATCAGCCCCCATCATTGCAGCTGCACAGGGCCTATAGCCTACTGGCTTCCAGGCTGACTGCACAACTGAGCCCAGAGACTGGGGACTGGTGAGCAGGCAGGTCCACTGGAACCTCAGGCAGCGCCATTGTAGCAGTTCAGGAGCCACAGTCTTCCTGCCTCTAAAGCAGACAGAAGGCGTTCTGACTGTATTGATTGAGTGCCTCATATGGTGTGCCAGAACTAGGGGGTTTTCTTTAGGTCTCTATACAGACTGCAAAGAGCAACCCAGGAAACACTGCTATTTTAAGGTTCCTAACTATTAGGAGGAAAGTGACTTGCAACAAACACCGCCAGAACACAGGGCAGATCAGAGATGAGGAAACACTCAAAGTCTCAGATACAAAGATCCTCACCTCAAGGTAACACAGGTGGAAGGGAAATACAGAAGTTTGGAGGCCAGTCTCCAGGGTCCTCAGAAATGGTAACCAAAGCAGATCTAGTAAAATGGAAATCAGAACTGATCTCTGAGATGAAAGCAGATATATTGGACACTGTCAACATGATGATTAATAAAGCTAAACAGGAAATCATGGAGTTGATAGAATCCAAGATAGCAAAAGCACTGGAACCTTTTAAACACCTACAAGCCCCAGGAAATCAAAAAAGAAAATGAAACTATGAACAATAGAATAAACTTGGCAGAAGACCAAATTTCAGACCTAGAAGACAGGATCTCAACCAATGAATCGGAAAGGCATAATCTATGGAAAAAAGCAAGCGATAATGAAAAGTCAATCCAACAGCTCCTAGATGATTCAAAGAAGAATAACATAAGATTGATTGGAGTCACTGAGGAAGCAGGAGACAATGCTAAAGATATCAAAAACCTATTCACAGATATAATGGCAGAAAACTTCACAGAAAAAGATAAAGAATTGGACATACAAATATATGAAGCATACAGAACGCCACATGCCCGTGACATGAAGAAATCTACACCTAGGCATATCATCATAAAAGTCCCAGATATCCAAAACAAGAATGAGATACTGAAAGCAGCCAGAGAAAAGAAAACAGTTACATTCCAAGGGAAGCCCGTCAGGATCACAGTTGATTTCTCAACTCGAACACTCAATACAAGAAGAGCCTGGAGTGAAGTCTTCCAAGCCCTAAAGGAAAACAACTTCCAACCCAGACTAATGTATCCTGCAAAACTATCCTTCAAAATTGATGGGGAAATAAGATACTTTCATGACAAAGAACATCTGAAAAACTTCAGAAATACGAAACCTGTACTCCAAAACATTTTAAAGAATATTTTGGAGAAAAATAAGGAAAGTTACAAATCCATGAGACCTAACCGAGTCAACCCATGGGACCAAACAAGAAACTGATGGGGAAAGGGCAGAAGTACAATAACACAGCCAAGAACAGGAAAACATGGCAGCACTAAATTTACCTATATCAGTCATAACCATTAATGTCAATGGTCTCAACGCGCCAATTAAGAGACACAGACTGGCAGAGTGGATAAAAAAGCAAGATCCTACAATTGGATGCATACAAGAAACACACCTAATTCAGAAAGAAACCGAGGGCAAGTCAAGGGATGGAAAACAATACTCCATGCAGCAGGAAGCAGCAAGAAAGCAGGAGTGGCGATTTTATTTGCAGACAAAACAGACTTCAAGCCAAAATGGATAAAGAGAGATAAAGATGGAGACCATCTTTACTGGTGTCTTTTAAAGAGAGATAAAGATGGATACCATCTTTTAGTTCAGGGAAAAATCCAAGTGACAGAAATCACTATCTTAAATATCTATGCTCCAAATTCTAATGCACCCAATTATATAAAACAAACATTAATGGACTTGAAAAACCAGATAAACTCCAATACAATAATAGTAGGGCACCTCAATACACCACTGACACAAAGAGACAGATCAGCTGGACAAAAAGTCACTAAGGAAATCCTTGAGCTCAATCATACCCTTCAGCAAATGGACTTAATAGATGCCTACAGAGTATTTCACCCCACAAAGACAGAATATACATTCTTCTCACTGCTCATGGATCATTCTCCAAAATAGACCATGTGCTCATTCATAGAATAGGTTTAAACAAATATAAAGGGATTGAAGTTATCCCTTGTATACTGTCGGAGCATAGTGCCCTGAAATTGGAGCTGAATAGCAAAGGAAAGCCCAGGATCTTCACAAACACATGGAAACTGAACAACACTCTGCTCACCAAGCAATGGGTCACAGAAGAAATTGGAGAAGAAATTGAGCAGTTCTGAAAACTAAATGATAACCCTAGTATAACACATAGAAATTTATGGGACACAATGAAAGCAGTTCTATGAGGAAAATTCATAGCAGTGAAAACCTACATCCAGAAAACGGAGCAAGCTCAAATAAACAATTTAATGCTGAACCACAAGCGACTAGAAAGAGAGGAGCAAAGCAAACC
>PVIR01018078.1:0-33891 GCA_004026965.1 Petromus typicus
GTGAAAGGGGACAATGTTGAGATTGTAACAAAAAAGTAAGGAAACAAATTTTATATATATGGGGGGGTGGTAGGGTGGGTGGGGCTATGGGAAAAAATGAGAATTAAGCTGTGTCTTATACTGGTACAAATCCCCATTATGGAGTGCAATCATGATGTGTATATTTAATGTACCAATAAAGATAATTAAAAAAAAAAAAGAAAGGAAAGCCATCACCTGATGGCAACCCGGAAGCATCAAGAAAGGAAAAACTCCCAAGGAAAGAGTCATCCTTCCAATGGCAGGTCCAGGAACTACTTCCTCTAACTGGCCTCCCCCATTCACCCCTTCATCCAACGAAAACATGAATGGATTAAATTAACCCAACAGTGTGGTTCATGCTTCCTGGACTAATCACATTCCAAAAGCCCTAACATATGGGTCTCCTAGGAGGGCATTTTGAACCAAACCACAACACAGGTAATTAGTTTTTTTTCTGAGGGGAAGGGTGAGAAGTAGGAAATAAGCAGAGGAGGGGGCAGGCAAAGTATAGTACAAGTACATTGGAAAATGTACATGATATAACTTTAAGTTTAAAAGTAGAAAAGACATTCAATTTTATGAAAAATATTCTAAATTTAATATTACCAAGAATCAAAAAAAAAATGTGGGCATAGAAAATATTGTTTTGAATTAATGATAGAGTTGTTTCACTCAAATTTCTGTTGCTAATATAATCTTTATAAAGTATGATGATTCCTGGATTCCAGTGCTAGAGTCTAGAGAATGTATATATATATATATATATATATATATATGTCTGTGTATGTGTGTGTATATATATGAGTATATATGTACATTATACATATATATTATTTTAAAACTTCTCATCTTTTGAAATGTTTCCAGATTCAAAGGAACCAAAATATAAAGGAAACAAGTGGTTTTTTTTTTTTTTAAGTCAGGGCCTCACTTTGTAGTTCAGGCTGGCCCTGCACTCAGCCTCAAACTCACATCACAGCAATCCTCCTGCTTCTGCCTCCTGAGTGCTGGGATTATAGGCGTGAGCCACCACACCTGGCACTGTGATATGTGGTACTTGTTGCTGCTGGGCTTGAGTCTCCACGCCAAGTATGGTATGTGATTACCCGGGGATCGAACCTGGGTCCTTGTGCTTGCAAGACAGGCCCCAGAACCACTGAGCTAACTCTCTGGCCAAGTGGTTTTCATGATTCCTGAAATCATGGGGTAACTGGTAAAAGTATTAAGAAACTTAGTTTGAGATTTTGCAGAAAATCCTGAATTCACTTTAACAGAACCACGTCAGTTTAGTAGAGTGGAGTGTGGTTCACCGACCATTTGACCATTTTCTTGAATTGTGTGTGGAAAGGTCACTGAGGAGAAAGCGTGAAGAGACATCTCACTGTGTCTGCCTCTTGTCACCCTCTTTAAGAGCTCTTGCTCCACTCTTTTCAAAGGACAGTCTTCGTAGCTGCTCCATCCTCATTTTCAAAACACCCCATTTTCAAAACCCAGTAATGTCTTAGAATATTAGAAGCAAATGAATTATTTATCTCTAGACTACAGGAGTGTCTAGAGCAATGGTTTCCAAGTGTCTCAGATCTGATCATACTTATACTTTTGAGTCATAAGAAAAATTTTAAAAGTGTGACCCCACAATCTTCTGAACTTCAGTAGTCTGCAGTAGAAGTGTCTTCACCTTACTTGTGAACGAGATTGTTAATTGTAATTTCAAACTTCAGGCTTCTGAATTTCTAACATTTAAACCATGAAACTTTACCTCCCATTTGATTATGTGGCTGAAAAAAGAAAGACATTTGAAATTTTTTAGAGATGCAGGTTTAGTGGTAGAACAAGAAGACCTTCTCCTCTTGGTGAGTTTAGGAGCAGCACAACCTCCTCAGTCACCATTAATAATTTCTTTGTGTTCAAGGTGAATCTGTAGGACTAGCAAGAATGGTGAAATACTGCAGTGTTTAAGCTACTATTGAACATTTCTTTGTAGACTGGCATGAGATAGAAACCCTGGGACACCAGGATATGTAGCAGAAGAAATGAAAATATGTTAATGAACCACACATGAAAATGCTTTTCCTACATATAAAAAACCAGTTTAAAAATTAAGCATTTGTACTGCTGAACTTCTGAGCATTCATTTTTTACATTTCCAGCCCTTAATTTTTTCTTTCCTTCTTTTTAAATTCATTTTATTGGTATATTATATATATACATTATAATCATAATCAACATTGATAATTTGTACCAGTACATATGACACATCTTAATTATCAGTTTTCCCATCCCTTTGCCTTCCCTACAACCGCCATCCATTCATTTAAATTTTGTTGTATATATTTATATTTTGGTAAACTGTGTGGTTCTGATTTATTATGAGAAGGAGGGATTTTACAAAATCTCATGTGATGGAGCCATTAATTACAGAAATCAACTGTCTCTTTTTTGTTTGGTTTTGGTATTGCTCTTGAGTTGCATGTTCTGTTTGTAATGTCATCCAAATTCTAGTTTCCAGTATGGGCCACCCAGGCAAACATCCCAAGTAGGAAAATGTTATCTCCAACTATTTATTCCTAAGTTTGTTCCTTATTAAAAATATACAAAATGAAGAAATAAAAGTTTAATTTTTGAATATCAGGAAGTAGTGAAGCAAGAACATACAAGAGTTTCCTTGGAGAACAATTCCCTCCTTTGCCACAAAATAGAAATAATCAATGTGTACACCACAATTTCAATATTCTGTTAGCTAATTAAACTGAATACTTGTTTCCTCTTATGAGAAACATAAAATGGAGATAAAAATAAATGAGTGAATCCAACTTGAAACTCACATAATATATATTTAGTTAGGACTTTGTTTATGAATGCTTACTCTAAATCAAGGTAATATTAAAATATACTTTTTCATGCAATCAAAGTGTATACATTTATCTGCAGAGTTAACTTAATGGCCAGTCAGAAGCAGGGCCTACAGTCCAACTCCACACAGCACATGAGCTATGAACTCCTCAGTGGATTAATCCACAGATGAGAACAGTGCCCCCGTGATTCAATCACCTCCCCAGGTCCCACTGTTTGGACATATGAGAGTTTGGGATACATTTAAAGCTAACCCATAATGACAGCCTAAAATTGCAAATGCTGAGGAATCTCGTGTGAGTCCTACTCATAGAGAAACAAAATCATTCAGCAGAATGTTGTTCAAACACGTTCTGCTAATCAATGAATTAGGTAATGAAACGTGAGAAGTATTTCAGAACTTCTTTTGATGAAATAAACTCAGTCGAAATGCTAACACTGTACTATTTATTGAAGGATCTGTGTTCACTTGATTTTTAAATCTTTAAATTACCTGTGTGAAATGGAAGATTAGGGGTTCTGTAGAGTCCAATCTTGCAACTGTTTTTACATTAGAAAGGAAGTAGATTTTAAATGTTGTTATCTAAATTGTAAAAATGCTGTTTGTTTGATCTGTACTGCTGTTGCTTTTTAAAATAAATTTAATCTAAGCATTAAATTCTTTAATTTAAATGTGTGTTCCTCTCTGCCTAATTATTGCCTAATTAATATTGGTATATACAACATCATTTTAGGTGCTGCTTATAGTTCTCACACTGGAAGTTCATCTGGATAAAGGAGACAATTATAATATTCTACTTTATTTCTCTTCCTGTTGCCAAATCTAATAATGGGGATGTGAGCATTTTAAGATCAACTAAAATGGTGGCGGTAGATGAGATGTCAAGAGAGATTTGAAGAGTGGAAGGAAATTAAAAAGAAAAGTATGGAAACTATTCCACTTAGAGATCTCTAAGGAGGCTAAGAGGGAACAGCCAAAAAGTGAAATATAATTTTTAGAGACCTATCGTGTGACAACAGAGTTTCACATGACACAGTGTGGTGAATTAAGTTAAATGAGATGAGAAGAGTAACGCAGTTAAGACTACACTGTGTCCACTGAATTTAGCAACCAGGAGATTATTACCATTTTCAGAGAGAAAGAGGACACCAGCAGAAGAGCAAAGAGAGATGGAATTGAATCTTGATTTCAAAAATATTAACCAAAGCTGATGCAATGAACATAAGCTATATTCTCTCCAAATTTTTGCCTATAAATTCAAATAAATGACAGGGTTTATATTATAAGAGGATGCAGTCATGGGAGAAACATTATATTTTAAAACACTAAAAAGGTTAAGAAAAAAAAGAGAAGAATGTAAGCATTGCTGAGGACCCTGAAGAGGTGTGTTTGGGGGATATGGGGAAAAAAAGAGAATTTAGGATTAAAGTGAAGAAAAGTTTCTTTTCATGACAATACAGGAGAAGAAAAAAAATTTACAAATGAACATATGTGTTCATTTTTATTTGTCAAGAAGTTAAGAAAATACAGATATGTTTTCCAAATCTTTGGGAACCAAAAGCAAGGTCACCTGAAAAACCATAAAGAGGAGGAATTGACCACGGAAGTGCAGATTTATACATTTCACACCAATTATGTTTAGTGTAGGAAGAATCTATCCATGTATGCCGCTGTGCATTTGTCTTTCCATCTACTAGTTACTCTTGAGCGCCGAAGAGTCTCAGTGTAGAATCTAGGTTCAATTGGAAAGAGGCAAATAATTGTAATTGACAAAAAATAAGTATAAATTAGAGATTTTATTAATGTTGAAACAGGGAATAAGGGGCATGGAGTGATAAACTATTAAGAGCTGCTAGTATAGCAATAAAGTGTGGGGATTAAAGTATTAAATCAGAGACAGTTGAATTCAAAAGAATCTCAAGCTCCGTGGTATTTCTTTTTATGAGAGTGGTTAAATATAATAAAGGTAAAAACATTTGGAATGTACTAGATTAACATGATTTGTGGATGAGATTTCAGATAGGTCAAGGATGTGGATGCTGACTTTACCCAAGACAGCCACATAAGATTTAGAAAAGTTCCTAAAACAGATGAGAAAGCCTTTAGGAATGGGGAGGGGTTGGTTAAGACACCGATAGATGGCAATGAACAAAAAGGTAGAAAGACAGAGAGATACTGCTAAAATGAATTAGTTTTTCAAGGAGGAGACATTTTGCACTAGTATTGACCTAGAAGAAATTGCAATAAGAGACAGAGTTGGAAAGAACTACACTGGCTGTGGGTTCTGCAAGACAAATAGCGGGTTCTGAGAGAGCCCTAGAATAGGTGATCAGCCAGGTTTAAATCAAGACAGAGATAGAGTTTGTGTAACAGTATAAGGATACTTGAAGAAATAAATAATTGAAGGAAAGGTCAGCACAAAACTGCATCCTCCATTTCTTGGAAAAAGATTTTATCCATGGAACATCTTGAGTAGAATTTCCTCAGGGAAATCTTCACGGGAGATATTGTTAGTATCTTCAAAAGTTGTACTTTTTCCTTGCTTGGTAATATCATGCCATGGGAGGGCTGGTTTCTATTAATCAAGTACTATAGCAAGATCCTTTCAGCATGTGTTACAATGTGTAGCAGTCCTAAATAGATAAGTAAAGCTAGATTATGAAAAATCATGTAAAACACTAGATTATATCCCAAAAAGCATTTAGAATACTTCCTTTTTTGTAACTGATGTTCAGTAAATCATCAATTCTTTAGTAAAGTTAGTTCAGAGCATACAAAGATAAATAACTGTAGAATATATGTAAAGTAAATAAATAGAAAACAGAAATCATTGTAGAATAAGCCCTGTGTCATAGATAATGTCTACTGTCCCCGGGAAGTACTCTCCCCTTCTTGTTCAGAAGTAGATATCTCCATTGTAACTGGGGCCTTGGTCTCAGTAGAGAGAGTACTTTTCTCAGAAATATGGTGATGTGATTAAGTTCTGGACAACAGAGATCAAGAAAATGTCTCATTGAATATTTCAGGAAGTTTTCTCCAAAAGAATAATGTCTTATTCTTTTTTTCTGATAAAATGGAGCAGTGATCTACAATGAGATAACACAAGTAAACTGTGTGAGAGCCCAGAAAGTAGAAGTGTGGAAACATCATGCCAGCTTTTTGTGCATCTGCAGGTTGTTTTCAACATAATAAAATATAAGTTCTTAATGTTAATCTACTTGTGATTGATTATAACTTTTGTTGTTGTGGATGAATGTAATCATAATAATTTATTGACACTCCCTGGTTTATAGTTTTAGAAAAAATGAAATTTTGGGCAACTCTGAATAAGACCACCTACACAGATTTTCTTCTCTGGTAAAGTATCTACCTCAGAATTATTTCTCTCTTCCTCATATACAAAACTGCACTTGGACTAATTATTCATGAAACTTTCATCCTTGTCTTTGAGGAAAAAAAAAAGTGGAGAAAAACAATCGAGATCTTCTGTTAGAAATTATTGGTAGCAAACTTGTAATTACAGAATCAACTGAAAAGACCCACTTAAATTTAAGCTCTGGAAAGCTAATTTAAAAGGCAACAATAGAAGAGAGAAAGTTTTTTCTGAGAGAATAAAATAATGTGTTCGAGTATCTGTCTCTCCTGATCAAAAGTACTCCTCTAATGTTGGATATGCTTTTTAAGTGTCTAATCTGAAAACCTAACACTAGTTTCAAAAATTCTTCATGCATTTTTATTTAAGATATGTACAGCTTCTTGTCTTTCCCAAATCCATTAAGCTTTCTGCATAGGCCTGTGGTGTATAGAGTCTTGCGTTATTCTCAAAGCTCTGTCAGTCAGTTCCTCAGAGGAGCAGGCTTCATCAGAGGGACAGTTAGGGTTGGTTGGTCCCTGTGTGCCTTGATCATCTTTGCATTAAAATTACACTAAGAATAGCATTATAAACAGCAGTCATTCCACTATTTCTCATAAGTTACAGTCAGGAATCAGACAGGGAAGGAGCAGGAATCTCCTCCGTTTGAGGTCTGCTGGGGCTGTTACACTCAGGATGACTTTATCCACAACACGAGTGCCTTGGCCTGGGTGACTCAAGTAGGGGCTTCTTGGGACAGTTAATTCAGAGTCATGTGTGGGTCTCCTCTGGTCTGACAGTTGGCTTTGCTAGTTCTCTTCCATGTAGTCTCAGGAGAGTACCTGAGGTTTTACATGACAGCATTGACAACTTAGCAATAAAAGACCATAATACTTGGAAGCAATTGTATTTCTTTAAAATATAAGTTTAATACTGGAAATACGTCACATCGTCCACTTTTGGATTTTGTTTCTTTAGTAAGTAATATGCCTATCTCAGATATAAGGGAAGGGGCTATTCCAGTGCACGGATGTCAGGAATTCAGAGTCATGCAGGGCCAGTGATGAGGCTGTCAGATAAAATATCACAGATTCAGTTAAGTTTGGATTTCAGATAAGCTGTGATGAATATTTTGACATCAGCAAGTTTCACATAATATGTGGGACATACTTACAGGAAAACATATGACCTAACTAATGTGAGATTCAAATTTAATTGGATACCCTTCATTTTTATTTGCAAAGTTTTATAACCCTGTTCTGTTCACAAGGGAATAGAGGTTGTTACACTCCTTAGACTCTCTGGAAGCAGTAAATAACATATAGTTGGTGAACCTATGTGCTATACATGATTGTATCTTTCAGTTTTATGTAATATGAAATTAGGTTTCAATTATACATCTTAACTTGATTAGAGAACCATGAAAGTCAGTCAAATTAATGAAATGGGTTTCAGCTACTAGAAAGAAAAGATGCTATAGTCAAAACCACAAAGCAAGTAAAAATTAGATAACTGAATATAGTTTCTACATCTGAATTCTAATAAAAGCTTTGAGGTTCACAAGTTATTTTTCTAATAGCATTTGTGTGAGCATTAGATACCTCTGAAAATGAATATTCTTTCCTCATTGCCTTTCCACATAAAATAAATGAAATTATGTTGGAAAGCAGTAGTATCTTTTATTAGTATAAGTTTAGTAGTATAAGTTATTAGTGTAAGTGTGTGACAGAAAATAACCACATTCATCTTTGAAAAATTACACATGTGTATATCATGTCTTCATCATTTTTACCCTAATGCCGCACTTTTCTCTTCCTCTTTCCCCAGCGTTCCTCCTGATCGCCACAAAGTCTAACTCTTTGTTTCTTACCATCTTTCCATTTCATGAAACTTGTTCACATCTTCTTGATAGATGTATGATGGACAATGTCTTGGTTTTTATTATTTAGAAGATCTTCTAATTCTTATAGTTTTTTTACTATAAATATAATTAATCTTGACTTAGAAATCCTACCTTTTAAAAAAGAGAACAGCTACCACATCAGTGATTTGTTCTAAAGAACACTATTAAAATCACTTATAGTAATTGAAATTCATTTGATTTGCCCAAACCCCCATCTTTATGTGATATCAAAAGGGAAGGTACTTTCAAAATTATGTAATAGATTGCACATAATTTTTTCTCTAGAATATTATTATCTAGCAATTTTATTTAAACTATAGTAATCTACTGCTATTTTAATTATTTCTCTGTCTCTCAATCAAACTTCATTCAAATGTTATAATCACCTTTTGGAAACAATGACAGCATGTACTAAAAGGAACAAAGCAATTTGAGCAGCCTGGAATCTTCACCAGGCTAATTGTGTACTCCTTACATTTTCAATTTCTTTCACATTTTCCATAATTCCTATTTTAAGTAGAAAAATCTGGTATTTAAGAACACCTAATGCTGGACTCAACACCTGAGCTAAGGAAACATTCCACCATTGAGAGTGTGAATTGGACTTCCTATGTCAGTGGATTTAAGGACAAAAGAAGGCTGCTGAATATCATTTGTTTCTGAAGGATTTCTTTCTCTTTTTTTCAAATTTTTCTTAGCTCTGAAAGACAGCTTCCTCAAGACATTAATGAAAACAATGTAGGTGGCAATGAGATGAAATAGGCTCATAAATTCTTACACCAATGTATTCTTTAATGAAGCTGTATGGTTTTCTCAATGAGGAAAATGTAGATCAAGGAAATTTAGTGGCTTGGGCAAAATCCTAACAGTACTGAGACCAGAATACAAGGTTTAACTAAAACTAAGTTCTCTTCTCACCAAAGTGTTTCATGTTATTACTAAGGCAACAGCTAAATACTGAAATCAATGGCTTCTAAAAGTCCGTTAGGCTTAATATTGTTAATTTAGTACCTTAAAGGAAAAGGTTTGAAAAGTAATTTCCACTTTTTATATGTAGTGCTGGGGCTGGAACCTTGGAACTCCCACACGCTAAGCACATGCACTAACATTTAAGTAAGATTCCCAGCCTAGATTTTCTGTTTCTTTTAGATATTGTACTTTGTCACACGAAAGAATCTTAGGGCTGTAGGTAAAATTTCTAGCCAAAGTATAATTCAACAATATGACCATATTATTATTTGCTTCCTCAATGCCATTTCTTTTTTCCTTTATTCCCAGTACTGAGGACTAGACTGAAGACCTTGTATTTTCCAGGTTCTTATTTAATCTGTACACTATTAATAGTCATATAGATTTTTCCTATCTTTTGTCATTAAACACATTGCTTTGCATGTGTGAAAGGAAGTTTAAAAATTCCCAGAGAAGAAGCTTACTAAATATTAACTCATTTAATCTATTGACCTTTGTTTTGGTATTCTGTAAGCACAATGGTAACTAGGTTGTGAGCTAATGGTCATGATTTAGTGCCAGTTCACTTACCTGACATGTTAAATGATTGATGGTTTTCCTTTTTATTCCCTGTTGGATAGACAGTTCACATTTTCACCCATTTTGCATTTGGATTATTGTTTCCACTTTGCATCAATTGTTCGTCTAGTACAGTCAATTTTACATGAAGCTAGAACAAATTTTCAGAGTCCATGAAATATGGAAAAAGAGCCATTGGTGACATGTAAGAATATGCATATTTCAGAGGAAGTGTCAAAAAAGACTTACTCAATTTTCAGCTCAAATTAAGTGACTTATATATGATTCAACAGTTAAAATCAGTTTTAGAGCTTCCTATAATATTGTTTGGAGCAATACACAGATATCCTCCTATGTGAGACCAAAAACACAGACAAACTCCAGCAGTTTGAGTCTCAGAAGTACAGAAACTATGGGAACGTACATAGTATCAGTAAATCTGTTTTTCATTTTTTAGATTTCAAATGGTATAATCTGAAGTTAGGTCGAATTATGTTCTCAATGGAAACTTTTAGTTAAAATAAAATTTTAAATTAACTAAGACCTTCAGTTCACTATTTTATTTCTGGTTATTTAATTAACCAATTTATTTGACTTGAGTATTACCATATCTTCCAAATATTGGACAAAGTGAACAATATCTAAAAATCCAAGTTAGCATATGACCCATTTTGGAATTTTTAAATCTTTTAACTGAAGATATAATTTTTCAAGAAAATAGATTTCAACATTTGTTGTCTCAAAGATGAAAGCATTTGAGTCTCATGAATAGAACTTCTCATTCACCGTGACTGGAATAGAACCGAAGATTTGAAATGCTAATAATTTGCCAGGTGATATTCAAGTTACTGATATGGGATCATTTGGTGAGGACTAAAATATATAGCCACCATACACATATTAAATTTATTTCTAAGTATTTTATGCATTTGATGTCATTGTAAACAGTTTTAAATTTTTATTTTCTAATTCTAAGATAGAATTAAATTTTGTTCTTGGAAAATAAACCTCTCCTGCTTTAAGTTGTAGGTTTCAGGTGCTGCATCCCAAGAACAAGGAAAGGGCTAAGACAAACATATTTGCATTATGAACTACTTTAGAGTTTACCACATATCTCTGTGCCTGTTTCTATATATTTTTCTTTTGAATGTCAATGGATTGTTCTTGTTTTTTTGCAAGTCAAGTAATGTTTTTATTGAATGTTATAGTATTGTTTTGTTAAGGGCATAAATATTACTAGTTACTCTGAAAATGTAGTTCCTTCATACGTTTAAGATGGATCTATTTGAACTTTCTCTTCTGTCTATATATTTTTTCTTTTGTTTGTTTATGAGAGTGATTGTATGGCCCTCATACAGAGCATATCAGTGAAAATCCCAATATGTGAAGATAAAATTTACATCCCAAATTCCATCTTCTCTGTACTTGCTAAGAACTAAAATATCTACTCAGTATTTTCAAATTTCTAACTAATATCATTTCCCTCTAGACTTCTTAGAGTTGTCCTTGTGCATTCAAAGGTTAGCCAAGGATTTGAGAATAATTTAAATGCTGATTTAGTGAATCTTTTGCTGTGAACCCTTCCTTCTCACAATTTTCCTCCTCAGTATCCAGCTGGTCTGGACTCTGAACTCTGTCCTCCAATGCTTCAAGCTAACAGAACAGTAAATTTTTGCTTGAATTATACCTGAGCTACTCCACAAGAACTTGAAATACCTTCAGTGGAAAAAATACCCAAGTAAATATGAACCTGACTCAGGGTCATTTAATTCTTTCAAATGTTGGATCCAGTATCATCTGCCTGTATCTTCTTATTTTATTCTAAAGAGATTTCAAACTAGTTCATAGATTATTTTGTTATAATAATTATTTGTAGGAGTGAGTCTTCTATATGGAACTTTATTTTTAATCAAAAACTAACTTCATTTTTTCTTCCAATATTTGTATGTATTTCTTTACTTCAAACTTTCCTGCATAAAAGGCCCTCCCAGCTCAGGCTGATTGCTATACAGTCACAGTTAACTCAATCTTTTTACTTTAATTTAAAAAACACTTTCTTTTGATAGCCAAGAAAATTTACTATGCTATCATTTGTCACATAGTGTCATATGTCAATTGCAGATATATGGCATCAATCTTGTGCCAGCTATTAAACAAATTATTGGGGACATAACTGTGAATAGAACAATAAAACTACATCACTGTAGGAGATCCATTTTATAAGGGAAAATTTGGATTTTTGATTGCAAATTACTTTGGAAATAATAAAACATAAAGAGATTAGTCCTTTGTGGATATATAAAATTAAGGAAACACTGGCATTATAATATTTTCATATTTCTACTATTTGTGAATTGCTAGTAACACTCCATAAAGATAACACAATAGATAATATTACAGAACAGCATACTATTTTTTCCTTATGTTTGTCTCAGGGCCCTGATTTATCAATAAAACATAGTTGTCATTTATTTTTTAAATATTTTCCTTGTGAAAATTCTTTTTTTTAAATTTTAGAATAATGAGTGCTTTGCACAACAATTTTAAAATCTATAACTTTTAGGACTGATAATATTTCATATTTTATATTCATCAGTGCCTAAATTAATATTAAATGATATTTCTTAAATAAATAATTTCTATTTTTACCACTCTAAAGATATTAGCAAAAATCTCTAGCTTTCAGGAAGACAAATAAGATTATTTATCTCCATATGTATGATGAAACAAAGAAGAATTTCTAAATACATAGGTAAAAATACTTCTCAATTTAGCAGGACTGCTACATGGTAACATTGTCTACCAACTCATCTCTCTTCTGCATGTTAAACAGTATGGATATACATATGAAATTTCATGGAATAAATAGTAAGAACTAAGTTGTGTTTTGCTTTCTTTTGTTTTGTCTTATTGCACTGCAGTTTGAGGCTAGGGACTTTACACTGAGCTATATCCATGCTTTAGACACATTCTCATCACTCAGATAAAATACCTAACATCTGAAATTTAAAGGAGGAAATGTTTATCTTTGGTCCAAGGTTTCACAGGTGTACATCCCTGATTGGCTGCCTCCAAGCCATAAATTGCATAGTAGAAAAGCCTGCCAGAAAAGAAAGGTGCACCTACGGTGGTAGCCAGGAAACAGAAAAAGGAGAAGATGAGGAGGTAAATACACCCTTCCAGAAATCTGTCCTCAGTGACCCACCTCTTGTGACCAGAACTATCTCCCAAAGGCAGGTTAGCCATACACACTCATGAACCAATCACCTTCCAAAAGCTCCACCTCTAAACATATGAGGCATTTAGGGAGATGTTCTAGATCTGAGCCATAATGACCCCTAGACTTTTCTAGTGTTTACCTTGAGACAGTGTTCCACTAAACCCCTAACTTTCTGCTCTTAATCTTACTAATTAATGGCAATAAATAGCTTCTATTTTCACTCTTTGCTCTTAAGTTGATCTTTTCCTTCAGGTTGTCTCCATTCAGCACTTCTGTAAGAGAATTTTCAGAATAATGAGGAGTTTCTACAAAATCTACTAATGTCTATGCTACTTCACAAGAAAAGTATTGATTGCTCCTTGCTAATTCTTCCTGTATCTTTCATTCTTTTTTGGGGGGGGGGTTCTTTTTTCTGAACTAGAAAATTTCATACACCTGTTAGCATTTCTCTGATGTTCAGGTGTGTTCTTATTAGGTATGAAACGCCTCAGTAAACTAAGTCAAGCAACTGGTCAAATCAGTCACAGCATGGGTTCTAAGATGCTTGATCAAACTCCACCAACTTATTATATAGGATGAAGGTGCCGATGTGCTACAAATTCAATCAGACCCAGAGAATTATTACCCAGTGCTTGTTATTCCAGAGTCAGTCTTGCTCATTGCTCTATTTTGGTCCTTGCTGGTAATTTTGCTACAGTGTCATGAAATTGAAAGAGAACATTAACTGAATTTATTTTAAAATCTCAGATTTTAAGGAGTGATAGATGAAGGTAAATAATATAGGACATTTACATCATAACTCTAATGAGGGTTTTCTGAATCATCTTATAATTTTGCAGGACATTAAAGCAGGAAGAAAACCTCTTGTTAATCTTATGCACTTTCATACATTGATCATGGGACCTGGATCAGTCAGAGTTGTCTCAGAGACTGACAGGTTTATGAACACGGTCAAGGCAGCAGGTTAGAAGGCAGCATGTAGCCCCGATTGTCCGGAGTCTGTGCTTAACTCTCCTACTCAAACACAGGGAAAAGTATTTCCGGGGCTGGTTCTGGTTTTACCAGTTTTGTACTCTGCAGTTCCCCTATGATACTCCTTTTGAGGAAGATGTTTCTTCTTTTGAGAAAATATTTGAACAACAATAACTCAAAGCCCTCATTTTATACATTTTCTAGAGTCACAGAGGATGTGACCTTCCTCCATGGCTCTCACAGCTGCTCACTCATACAGTCTCCAAACCAAGTCAAGAGAATGTCTGGGGCATGAAAGTTTCCTATTCAGAAAAACTAGAGTCAGACTTTAAAAGTTCAATGTAAGAAACCATGTGCAGTACACAATATCAGAGATCATGCTATTTCCTGTTTAACTTCTTTAGGTATGTATTTGAGTCTAGATATTATTGTATTCATTCAGAAAAAAAAAACACTGGTCATGTATATACAAGGTGCCAGGCAATGAGATAGACTTGTGAATTTAAATATGGGGAAAATTAATGTACTTCCCACTTTCATAAAACTTTAATCAACAGAATCATATAACAATTTAGTTAATTTTAACTGCAAATTATGACTTGAAAAGCAAAATATAAGACAAGCAATATACTGCACACATTTAGTGTGCCTAAAACTCTCAATTAGTCCTCAATGAGAAAGAAGCAAACAAACAAGCAGCTAGGGTCTTATTAATAACGAATGTGTCCTGAATATCTCAAACTTAGTGTGGTATGTAAATCTTCACTAAATTAAGAGTTTACTTTCAACCTTTGTAAGTCAAATATTAAGGCAAAATTTTACTCAACAAGAGAATACAAGTTATCCAGAAATGTTACACACATTGCAAGTTATTGTGAAATCTCAGTCTCTTAACACTTTTATTTTCTTTTTGCGTTAGTTCATGGTGTTCACTATTCTTAAAAAGGAAGCAATTATCAATGAATTAACTTCAAGCTCAATCCCTAAAAGAATCTCCATGATTATAAAAGCAAAGACTAGCAAGAAACTAGTAAGAGGTAAAAAAATATTTTAAGAACTAATGAGACTTTGTAGATTTCCTTTTTATTCACCTACAAAGTCATTAATATAGTCTGTAAATTTTTAATAACTACTTTTATGAGAACTAATTCATCTGATTTCTTTTTTAAACAATAAATATGTAATAATTTCTACTTATAATTACATATTTTGTACTTATAAGATTATTCTATTACATTTAAACATTTTCTTATTCAATGATCTCAATTGCAGAATTTTATAGTACTTTTTCATCAAATCTAAGATATTATTGATTGTAAAATAAAAATATTATTTTATGTACTCCTGAAAACTTCTGTAAATCATCTGTCTAAATCATTAAATTAAGGGTTTAGATTATCCTTAAATAAGGAAAAACTCTTACAGATATACAACAAAAGCTACCTGTGGCTGACCTGGCCTAAAATATTGCCTTATGGTCCTTCACAGAAAGTCTGTGGAGCTGTGCTTTAGGGTAGGAAGAGATAAAGCTTAGAAAGGAATCTATGTCTGGACATCCACAGAACACGCAGACGCCCTCTGCAGTCACAGAAGTTCATAGTGTGAAATGGAAATGAACTGAGAAAGGTTCATTACACAAGAAGAACAATATGAACAGCTGCTGACTCCTCAAGAGAAAATAAGTGCATTTTTAACTTTACTGCAATAAGAAGAAAAAAAAAAGTCTAACCGGATTTGTCTATTTAGTGAATTCTTCACAAATGAAAGTAAAATAATGTTCAGGTAGTTTTTATTCTTTCTTCAACCACAAGCAGTTGCTTCATGCAGCAAGCAATTTTTAAGCCAAAAAGAAGTGTTAGATAAAACCATGAATTTTGGGAGGAAATAATAACCTGAAAAGGAGTAAATATTTAGATAAACACAAAATATGTCCTTATTGTTATGATATTTGTGCACAGATTTTGCATTTCTTTTAAAACTATTGCTAAAAGCAAAGTAATAATGAGTTGTAGGCCTTATGATATTTATTTTGGTAAATAATTAAAAATTAAAATAAAAAAGCAGCTTATGTTGAACAGAATTTGTTGCAGGAATTTCATGTTCTTAAAGTAATATATTATTTGAAGTTAAGTAGAATTATTCAGAAATTCCTGTTGTATCTTTAGAGAAATCATTAACTCCACCAGTTATGGGTAGGAAAACAGTACCTTCCTCCATAAAGTATAATGTGTCAGACAGTTTTATCTTACAGTCATAAATATCTAACACAAAGAGTTCATAAAGAGAAAAAGTTTACCTTAAGTCACTATTTGAGAAGTTTTAGCCTATGTCTCTTGGCCACATTACTTTTAGGCAGCATATCATGCCCGGGAGTAAGTATGTAGTGAAACAAAGCAACCTACCTTGCGGTTGGGAAATGAGAAAGAAAGGGGACAAGCTGGCCTCCCACTGTCTCCTCAACATGCCCTCAGGCCCGGAAGTCCTATGGGCCCTGCCTCCTAATGCTCCCATGATGATCCAACAGTGTCACAGGGACATTTACAATCCAAACCATAGCACATAGTATGTTAAAAATACTTGAGTAATTCTACAGAAGGGAGACTCCTCAAAGGAAAAATGGGATAGATAAAAGAAAATATCAAAGTAGAAAGCTTAAATCTTAAAATAATAAGTTAAATTAGTATACATTCTAGTTATCATAAAAGGCAGAGATAATGTAATTAGAAAAAGCTGAATGGTATGTACAGAGAATTGAACATGAGAAAACAAATATGGCCACGTTAAATTCTAAGAAGAATGTAAGACAGTGTGTTGCTAGTGGTGAAGAGAGAGATTTTGTGAAGATAACCATATCAGTTCCTTAAGGTGGAAAAAAACAGTTCAACTTTTATATGCAGGTTTTAAAAGTATCAAAATATAAGAAGTAGAAAAGGAAATAGGTTCACAATTATAGTTAATAATAAAAATAGACAATATCTTATGAAAACATAGATTTTAAAAACAGAAGCTGCTATCATCATACCTAGCATTTTCAAAGAATGCTTCAACAGAGTGCAGAAAGTAGATGAAGTAGAGGCAAAGTGAGGGAAGTAACAGTTTTCTTGGAGTTGGACAAGTAGAGATATTAGACTAGCTTGTAGGTTAAATTAATCATCTATAGTTTCTTTTATGAAGTAGCAGATGAGCAAACAAATGTACTCAGGAGTTCCTTGTCACTCTAGCAGAATTTCAACTTTCTGTCACACTGTCCACCCTATGGCCAAAATGTAATCTTGTGTACTATGTTTCTCAAAATTCCTTGACAGTATTCTACGAGTGAGAAATATTTGTATAAGTTTTTTTTATTGAAATCTTTATTGGTACATTACATATATACCTCAAGTCCACGAGACAAAGCAGGCCCTAGAGCTCTGGGTAGACTGGTCTTCTCAACTACAATGTTTGCCATAAGATTCAAGTATCCACCATGACAGTAACTCAATGAAAATGACCGAGGTATTTTGAGGTGCTTTCCTGTAATTCCACCACTTCCTGATTCATTGAATCTTAGGAGATGTTTCTTAGTTTTTCCTCTACCAGTCTTTTCAAGTCTTACTTTTAATTATTTTGTTCTTGAAATACCTGAAGTAAGACTTTCTTTTGTAACCAGCCTGCCATATGGTTTGGGTATGCAGAGGCTTGAGATGGTCAAATTTCATGGTACAAGTGCATAGAAATTCTCTGCTGATGGCTCATAGTTCCCTTCCAAGCTAAAAAAGAAGATCATAAGGTTGAGATGAGATCATAAGATCATAAGATGAGAGAAGAAATGGAGATGGTATGAGCATTCATTCAAGAGTATTGCTAAAAAAAGTAACTGTGGCCACGGGACCTCCTAAAGGATGGATGGTCTCCAGTTTCTGTGGTTCTGAATTTAAAGTAAGACTGGTAAATGTGCTTGTGGCTTTCTTCAATCGCTTCACAGGCTGTAGGTAAAATGTGTAATGGTGATGGACAAGGAGGTGCAAACAGCTCCGCAGTTCTCTGCATTGGTTTGATCTTCAACTTCCCAGAGAAGCTTTAAATAACAAAACAAAACAAAACAAAACAAAACAAAACAAAGCAAAACAACAACAAAAAAAAACCAATGCCTGCTCTCTCCCCTGAGGCAATGATTTCATTATACTAGAGTGGAACCTCAGAGCTACAAAAATTATTAAAGATACCAAGAGGATCACAAGATAAGAACAAAATAATCCTTTTTTTATAGACTGAGAATACTTGAGTTTTGAATCTGTGTCCTATTTATATTTTTATTCTTTGTGTTTGAACAAGGCAATTTAAAGTGTTAGCTGAATGGAGAATAAATGTATAAAACTTCAGTATTTAACTACTGTTTTAGTCTCTTTAATTCTCCCCTTTTAATAGCTACATCAGGTAGTGCCTTCGCGTCAGTAGCAGATTGGATTTGGAAATAGTTATGTAATTCTTAAGCCTCCCAGAGGGAATGGACAGATAAAATACTGCAAATTAAAAATGTTTCATATAAAATCTCACAGATTAGTGCAAGAAATAATAAATTGCTTCATACATAAATTTATTAGATAACAGACTGTTTTCCTCCTCTTCCATGTATGCCCATGATCAGACCACATATCATGGTCTTTCAGGAGCACATGGTGTGTGACAGGTTCTCACCAATGGTGTAGGAACTGAAGTGATTCATGCCTCTCCAAGGAATAAAGTCTTCCTCAGAGGCACCCTGGCTCTTGCCCTCTGCATCGCCTCACAAAGATGACTAGAGTGAACATAGGAACATGCTATGGATGTGATGAAGCACAAGATAGGGGATCTTGGGTCTCTGAATTAGAAAAGAAAATGCCTGAGATCAGGAGCAGCTTCTTTGAACTTTGTGTGAATGAGATAAAGAAAATGTAGCATCTATACACAGTGGAGTGCTACTCAGTCAGACAAAATCAATTAAGCATTGAGTTTATATTTATTATTGATAAGAAACACCATTTTATTTCAAATTTTTATTAGAGTGATATCAGACAAAATCATAGATTTTGTCTATGCCTTTGACAATAGATGGTAATAGTTTGTATTGAGAAAAGTTCCAGACTGTGAGACCTGGATCAGTGCTTCTCAAACTGCATGCTAGCACTTGAATCACTAGAGAATTCTGCTAGAATCACATTTAATTCTTGGGAGACATCTGAGATACTGTGTTCCTTATAAATTCTGAAGGATGTCTAAGTTTCTGATTTGTAAATCACTCTATAAGGAGGAAGGTTGTAACTAGCCTTCTAGAGAATTCTTTTTGCCTATTGGTTCAGTGTTCTCTACATACTGAATGCTTCTGATCAAGCTTTTACTTTTTTTATGGGCTGACTTGTGTCCAAAGGAAACATATTTAAGATGTCATTTGGGTCCCTGTGAATGTGATCTTTTTATAAAGCGGATCTTTTTGGATATAATCAAGTAAAAATGAAGTCACAAATGAAAGTTATAATCTATTGTGACCACTGTCCTTTTAAAAATTAGGAAATTCAGACACAGAAATTCCAGACATAACACCATGTGAAAACAGAGGCAGAGACTAAAATGATCATCTAGGAAACAAGAAATGTCAAGGATTCCTAGCTGTGCTCAGAAGCTGCGAGAGGCATGGGACAGATACTCTCTTTGAGCTCTCCAAGTCACCAGCCCTACTAGCTCATTGATTTTGCACTTGTAACCTCCAAAACTGTGAGACTACATTTCTGTTATTTTATTTTTAAAAAATTCAAATCTTTATTGGTACATTATGAATACACATCATCATCACACTCAACATTAAGAGTTACAAGAATAAAGCATGACTTGATTTCATTTTTCACTCTTCCCCCCCCACACTGCAACCCGCACCCCCTATATACATAAGCTTTGTTTCCTTTTTTCTTCATTACTGTCACATTCTTTTCCCATCGTTATTTACCCCATGCCCTCTTTTCTTTTAAATATTTTCTATTTCACAATATCAACTATACATACTACAACTCATTTACATCTTCATTTCTGTTATTTAAAATCAACCAATCCACAGTACTTTTATTGAAATCCTTGGAAACCATACTTTTTCATGTTGTAATGTTGCACTTTTGTGACTTTTTAAAATAGTACTTATTTGTGAGAGAATAAAAGTATCTATCTATCTATCTTTTTCATATAGTAAAGAGGAAAGACAATGTTTAGGTCCTCAACATTCACACACACAAAAAACACCCTTCCATCAGTTATTATTTACACATCAAAAATATTAAAATTTTTGTGTTAAACACTTGGATTGTTAGACATCAGAATTGTAGCTGTTCAGTGCCATTTGTTTAATATATTTTCTATCTAACCATCTCCCCTACACAAAGATAACAAAATGACTCAAAATGATTTCCATATGCTATAAAACTATGGGCATCATTAGTTTTTTTTTTTTTATCTTTATTGGTACATTACATACACACATCATGATTGCACTCCATAATGGGGATTTGTACCAGTATAAGACACAACTTAATTCTCATTTTTTTTCCATAGCCCTACCCACCCTACCACCCCCCTCTATACATAAAATTGTTTCCTTTCTTTTTTGTTACTATCCCATTATTTTTCCTCCTTCACCCTATTTTACTGTGAGTATTTTCTATTTCACAATATATAGCATACAATTCTAGGACTCATTTATATCTTTATTTTCTCACACCAGAAAAAAGATATGATACTTACTTATCTATGACCTATTTATTTCACCTATGAGGATATCCTCAAGATATGTTCATTTAAGTACAAATGATTTAAACTTATAGTTTTTTATGGCAGAGTAATACTCCATTCTGTAGAAGAACCACAGCTTTTTTAGTCAGTCTCCAGTTGAGGGACACTTGGGTTATGCTTTTTAAGAGAAGGATCGTCCAAAAATATTGGTCGCAAATTTGCAGGTGACAAAAACATCGAGTGCCATCTTTTTTCTGTCTTTGGAAGTGAGCCATGGTGAATATAATCTCTCCAATTACCTTTATTTACATTTCATGTTTACTCTTTCTTGGTCTTTCACACAGATGTAGCTACAAAGGTCAGATATTTAGCTGTGCTGACTCTAGTGTAGAAACTTATTCCTTACTCACTGAAACAAAGGAAAGACTTATGAAATTAAATAAGGAACCAAAAGTAAGAGAGCATTAAAAACATTTTCCCTTTATAATCCAAATTACTGACCTAGTGGGAAGATGAGAACGTATTTTTGCAACTTAAGTATCAGCAAGTAATTGGAATATATACAGTGATATTTAATAGCCTTTTTATTGTTGTATCGGCAGAGTGTCAACCTAGCATTAATTCCCATATATAATTAAATATACTGGAACTGGCAAGAAATATTATTTTATTTCAAATGTCATTTGGCAGCTAGTTAAAAAAAAGGGAAGGAAAATTATAAATTTTGGGTCTATAACAATTGATCATGCAGGGAGAGAAGAAGAAACTAAATTTCATTCAATTTATGGGCTCTAATTCCTATTTCTCCTTGGTGAATACATTTAACTGGAAAATCTGTATTCTGGATATTCCTACAATGGCGAGTAAAGGCAACAGCTCAGGCACATAACAATGACCTGGCTTAGCTTGACAGGGCTGCACGTTTTTTCGTGACAGAAGCACTCCTTCTCCACACAGGTGCCCAGACCGTTGCTGACCAGACTCTTCTGCTGTAGTTGCACATTTCATACCCACCACACTCCCTGCCCTCAGGGTAAGGGAGATAAAGGAGGGAGCCTTTATGCGGTGAGTCCTTAGTACAAGAGCTTCTAGCAGGGGAATAGGAGGGTCCAAAGGAAGCTCTAATTCTAGTTTCCTGAGGAATCTCCACACTGATCTCATAGTAGCACCTGTCTACATTCCCATTAACAGTGGAGAAGGGGTCCTTTCTCCCCACAGTGTCGGCAGCATTTGTTGCTAGTTGATTTCAAGACAGCAGCCATTCTTGGTGGAGTGAGATGGAATCTCAGAGTTGTTTTCATCTGTATCTCTAATGATCAGTGATGTTGAACATTTCTTCATGTGCTTTTTAGCTGCTTTTACTTCATACATGAAAGAAATGATTCATATCTCAGCGATATATATGCACCCATGTTTATAACAGCTCAGTTTGTGATTGCTAAATTTGGGGAACAATCAAAATGTCCATCAACTGGAGACTGGATAAAGAACATGTGTTGTTGTTGTTGTTGTTGTTGTTTTGTTGTGTTTTGTTTGTTTTTTTAAAGGTATCGGTTATTTATTTAGGTTCTTTGTAAGAAACTTAGAACACTAATTTGTGAGGATACATTCCGTTTTTCAGAGCAAAAATGGATCGTAGATAGCCCCGGAGCTGAGGAACGGCTTTGATTTTTGGTAAAATCTGCGAGTCCACTGCTTTCTGGTCCACCTTGCGCTGCTCTGAAGTCTGGTATTTCTCTTTCTCGGTGTCGAAGATCTCCCCCTCCTGGTGTCTGGGCTTCCGCAGCTTCTTCTTCTTGAAGTAAGCATCAGTGAGGTGCTTGGGGATTTTCACGTTGCTGATATCAACTTTTGTAGAGGTGGCAATGACAAACTTCTGGTGTGTTCTACGCAGAGGAACACGATTAAGGTTAAGAGGCCCAGTCACAAGTAGCAAGCCACTGTCTAGCTGCTTCAGGAAAACCACTCTCTTGCCTCTGTGGCGCCCAGTGAGGATGATCAGGACGGTGCCGGGAGTGATGCTAGTTCGCAGTTTCCGCACGTGCTGACTGAAGGGTTTTTTTGCCGTGGCTCAACAGCTTTCGGGGCACATCTTCAGTAGGATAGTATCTAGGCATTTTGCGAAGCTTAACCACCTGGGTACCACCATTCTTGTCTCCACCAACTGGTTTTGTGACAGTAGCAAGAACTTTTTCCTTCTTTTTCTTCTCAACCTTGGATTTCGCAGCTGAGTACTTCCTCTTGTACAAAGCCTTTCTGGAACACATAGCAGATCAGGAGTATCTACCAATTCCTCTAACCAGGACTGGGTTTCGGCTGCAGCGGGGCTGCCCTTCTTGGTCTTTTTGGCCTTCTTTACATTAACGTTTTTAGTCTTGCCAGTGGCATCAACCTGTTTAGCCTTGCCAGCTGCATCAGCCTTCTTGGCCTTGCCAGCTGCATCAGCCTTCTTGGCCTTGCCAGCGGCATCAGCCTTGTTGGTCTTGCCAGCGGCATCAGCCTTCTTGGGTTCAGGTTTCTGCTCTTTAGTATCTGGCTTCTGAGTTTTTTCGCCCGCCATCTTGCAAGATGGGAAAGAGCTTGTTTTTTTTTTTTTTTTTTTAATAGAATGGAGTATTACTCTGCCATAAAGAATGATGAGTTTGAGTCATTCATACTCAATTGGATGTACCTTCATGATATCCTCATTAGTGAATAAATAAGTTATAGATACATAAATACCATATCTCTTCTCTAATATGAGAAAATGAAGATGTAAACGATTTCTAAAATATATGTTACATATTGTACAATAGAAATTATTCAAAGGGAAATGGGGTAAGGGTAAGTAATGAAGGTAAAGAAAAAATTGTGATGGTAATAAAAAAGGAAATAAAACTTATGTATATAGGAGTTGGGATTGTAGATTGGGTAGGGGAGTGGGGAAAAAATGAGAATCACTTCATGTCATATACTGACACAAACTGTCAACGTGAGTGTGATCGTGATATGTATATAGAATGTATCTACTGCACAATAAAAAAAAGCTTCTAGCTGCAGAGGTTCCCAGGGGTCTCCAGGCACCACAACTGCATCAAAGCCCAACATCACCATTCTCAATCTTCCCATGTCCTGCACTTGCTGGCTAGTGTCACGCCTCAGCTTACTTTTTCTCAGAAATTTCAGAATCTCTCTCTGGTCTGATAATCAAATTTCCACTGTTTATAAGTTATAGAAATATAGAGCAAATAATGAAATATATTGATATTGCTTTGAATGTGATATTGCTTTATATTCTGTATGTAACAGATATATAAGATACATATCTATATCTTACTTCATATATTTCTTTTATTGGAAGGAATTTAAACAGCTGAATATACCTTACCTACTCAAATGAAATCTAAAAAATTTAAATTTGACAAATATTTTGCCTCACCTAATGACTGAATATAAAGGAAACACCAAATATACATGTTCAATAATGCAATAATTTCTAAATCTGCTATATAATTCTCTTCATGTTCTCTTCTGTAAGCTGCATACTAAAATTAGTGATTGCTTTCTGATCACTAACACCGGTGAGTCATTATTTCTGGTGCCCTGATCTTCCAGAAGCCTGCTTGCTCCACTCCAGTGAAGACACTCAACCTCAGCTCCTTTCTGCTTATAAACTGATGTATCACCATCTGGACTGGATCTGGATGGAGCCACAACTGCAGGCCACCTTGGTGTCAGGCTGACCTCTATCAGGGGGCTGCCTCATATTAAGGTCATTGCAATCCTTTGGTCCTACTTCCAGATCTCAGCACCACAATTTGTTTGCTGTGTGGCCCAAAATCTATTACACAAATTTGCTCAGCCTCCTTTTCTTATGTATCAAGCTGAGATAATATCTATTCAACAGAGTTGTATTACATAACATAATCTTCATATACATTGTGTAGCACAGAGAACAGATATACTTACTAAAGTTTAAATGAATTACAGTAATAAAATGATTCACTTCACAAATATTCTGTAACCCCCCACTATGTGCCAAAAATTATTTTTTCTAAATTGCTTGCTCATCGCTTAATGAAATGGATTCCAAGCTTTTAGAAACTTAGGTCACTAAAGTACCTGTTACTGCAGGTAGATTTAGCACTTATTTAATATTTAATGAATTACATTATTAACAAATGGTGCCAGTCATTTTTATTCAGTGTGGCTTCATGATGTTAGTTGTAGGCCATAGAAAATATCTTGCACAAACCCAAAACACAATAGCCACATGTGAAACACTCTATGAATCAAATATTCCCCTAGAGTTTCCAAAAAAATATGGTTGCAGTGGACTTCATTGAAAATGGAACAAAATCTTTAAGGCATTTGAGGCTTTGATCAGAATATGTATTTTGCCCTTAGGTAATTTGACTAGAACAGCATGCACACATTCAATGTCTCATTAAAAGCACATTCTTGCTCAGAGACATAACAGATACATTTGCAGTGAAAGAATTTTATTTATTTTCTTCTTGTTAACTTTGCCAAAAGTGCATGGAAAAGAACCAACAGATTTATTACCTTTATAAATCCATTCACCTAACTTGGAGAGACTTTCTCCGAACATCAATTAAAATTGTTTTTATTACTTTCTTATTGAAACGTTTACAGTTAGTCATGAAAGAAGCAATTATAAAAATAAAAGGTATATATGAGATATATCTATATATACTTAATAAATAAAATGTTAAGACAACCCTTTCCTTAATTAGAATAACTGCAAAGAACAGATTTAGGAACAGTTTTTAAATATAAAGGAAAAAAATAAATGTAATATTTGAGTCTAAATTACACTTTCACATGAGCGCTTATTTTATTTATGAAGAGATGGACCCTTGTGGGGTAATTAAAACACAAATTGGTTGAAAAGCTATGAAATATTTGCAATGGTTTTCTTCTCTTATGATGATTGAAGTCTCTATTCTCAGTGCAGGGCAGTACAATCAGGAGATTTGAACATGCAAAAAATAATTCATTAGGTCTTTCAGTGGATTTCAAAACCAAATTCACAGTTTTATACCATTAAGGCTAATATGAAATTATTTGCAAAATGGTTAAGATTTCTGAAGAGCTTTCAAACTAGGTTAATAAAAACCTCTCATTTTGTAAAATAGGAAATTGAGGTCTAAAGAGGTGTGCTATGTGCCACTTTATGAATCACCCAAAATTAGAAGACTCAAAATTGAGCTGTCTGACCTTGTTTTAACCCTGAGAATGCTATCCAATTTTATCACCCCTTCACTTAACAGGCTCAGCTCAAAATTACTTTTGACATTTTTCCAAGATCCACTCCAAATTCAAAAATTTTCTTGTGTCTAAAGTTTTTTCCAGGAATGTTCCCCAAGGCTCTGAAAATAAATAAAACCAATAAAATATTTCCAAGGCAAGTTAGCATTATCTAGAATAACACTGCCTTATAAAAATATTTTCTAATAGAATATTAAAAAACTATGAAGAAACAGGTAAATAAATCTCAATATTTTTACTTAAATCAACTTTAAATCATCTCAACATCTCAAAAAAATGTTATAAATGATTATTTAGGCATTTCACATTCTTGTTTTCATACTCACCGAAATCCAGAAAGAATTTTATATTTATGTCACATTTAAATTTGCAGTAGACACGTTGCTAGAGATGAGTAGCCAGTTGTGGCTTGGGGTTATCACTTAGAAGGTACAGATAATTGTTGAACAAATACTTCCCAATTTTTGATTCCTAAAATGTTAGAATGTTCTCCATTCTCATGTTCTATGATCTGTTACGCATCACTTTCAACTTCTTTTTTTCTTTTCTCTCATTTTTCCTTGTGTTTCATTTTCATTTTCTTCATTATTCAAGAGAGTTTTCCTAAGTACTCTTTTGATTTTCTGTCAGTAGTATCTACTCAGTTCTTCACATTCTCCATTATTCATTTATATTTGATAACCTTGATTGGAAACTCAAGTATCATTTATTTTTTGTTTGTTTTTCTCCTTTTTTGTTATATATATTGGCATTGCATCATAAATACTTTTGTCATGGGGCATTGGTATATAGACATATTGAATCATATTAATATAATGCTTTTGACTCCCTTTCCCTTCTTCCCTAAATCTTCCTTCATCATCAGATCCCTTCCCATTTCTTGATTTCAGATAATTTTCCTTACTAGACCTAATTTATCCTCCAGTCAGTCTTACTGATATTTTATTCATTTAGGTTTATTTCACTTGATTCCTTAGAAAAAGGTTTACCTCACTGTCATATTTAATCTGTGCATAAATATTATGTTGGTACTTTCTTCAAAGAGTTCTTCTTAAAAAAATGAAATGCTTATGTGAATTAGCTGACTTTAATTCATCCCAGGGATGGGTAGTTAGTATTTAATGCAACTAAGCAGGTGGTTTCAAGTAGCAGAGGATTTCAAATAATAACATCTGAATGTGTGCCTAAGCATTATTCAAAGAAAGGTTGTTGGAGTTGATTTGGTGTGTTTTAGCAGCAAAAAACATGTAAATTTCTAAAGTAACCAAATTGAAAATACATTTTTGCCATGAACAACATTTAAATATTCGATATGTCCAGGACAGGAACTTCTTTGGGTCAGAATGTCATACCTAGAGCTTTATGACATGGCTGAAAAACTGATCTATATAGATTATAATAAAATGATAGGTTCAGCCTTTCTCTTCCTTACCTAACTTTTACAAAGTTCACTCATTAAATTGGCAAATAAAAATTATATTTATTTTGGAGCACAATTTGATGATTCAGTTTGTGTATACATTGGTCTTAGACTAAGTTATTCAATTAACATATCACCTCATCTTATCCACTTTTTGTGGTAAGAACACTTAAAATCAAATTTTCTAACAATTTTGGAACCACACTGTACAACAGATTTCAAAAATATATTCTTGCTGTGGAGCTGAAAAATTGTACCCTCTGTCCAATTCTTCCTCTTTCCCTCCACCCAACACACCCTCTGGTAACTACCATTCCATTCTCTGCTTCTACGAGATCAACTTGTTTGTTGTGCAAGCAAGACCACCCATGCTTTATTTTGTCCCTTGCCTGGCTTCTTTTTTTTTCTTCTCCCCTCCGGATTCACTGATGTCACATATAATATATTTTTCTATATGATATTTCATTTTGCAAATATACAGGATCATTTTTTTCATTTATACATTGAGAGACACTTAGCTTGTATTGTGATTTAGAACTAAAATAGCCTCCAAAGCTCTCATGTATCTGGAAGGTAACTAGAACATTGAGTTGCTTTAACTAACTAGCTCTTAAGAGGAGGTTAACCTGGGCCATGACCTGGAAGGACAACTTCTTGTCCAGGGCTCCTCTAGTCTCTGCTTCTCAGTCACCATGACATGAGACGCTGCCATCTGGTGGTACTTCCACCATGTCCTTCCTGCCGAGGAACCAGCTACCTATCATACTTTCTAAAGACAATGAACCAAAGCTATAGATGTCAACTATTTTGTCCCAGTGAAAATAAAGTGGCCAATCCAGGTTGCTTTCATGGGTTGCTTATGGTGACTAATACTGTAATGGACATGGCAGTGTAACTGTCTTCGGACACACTGACACACACTGTCTTAGTTTTTTGCTATGTACATAAATTTATATTTCAAGATCATGTAGTAGTCCACTTTGCTGTTTTTTTGTGGAACCACTATTTTAGTTTTTTTTTTGTAATTGAATTGATTTGCACTTCTACCAACAAAATACCAGGATTTATTTTTCTCTACACCCTCTACTCACATGTCTTATAGTTCATGTTTTTGGTAATAGATATTCTTACATGTATGAGATGAGATACCTCACTGTGGTTTTAATTTGCACTTCTGCGATTATTAGAACATTTTCCCACATACATGTTGGCCACTTGGTATGTCTTGTTTTGAGAAATCCCTGTTCAGTCATTTACCTATTTTTAAATACTAAATTATTTTCTTATTAGTGAATTTGGGTCCATTATGTATTTTGTGTTCCTCATGTATTCTAGGTATTTTCAGATGAGTGCTTGCAATATTTTCTCCTGATGCATTTGTTGTCTCTTCTGCTATATTAATCCTCTTGCTGTGTAAAAGCTTTTTCATTTGATGCAACCACAATCCTCTGTTTTTTTCTTCTGCTGCTTGTGCTTTTGGAGACGTATCCAGGAAGTGATTATTAGGACCAATGTGCATATTTTTTCTTCTGTTTTTTCATAATACCCTTGCACTTTCTGCCCTTACATTTAAAGATAGCCTCTACCTTTGGTGTATTTTTGTGTATGTTGTGTGCGACAAAGGTCTAAATTTGCTCTTCTGCACGTGAAGGTCCAGTTTTCCCAACACCACCGGTTGCTTTCTCTCATTATATGCTCTTAGCACTTTAATCAGAAAGTGTCTGCAAGGTCTTACTGTGTGTCCTGGGTGCAGTATGCTTTCAAACTATGGGTCTTTTTTAAACATGCATTTTAATAATTTGAGAATGGCTTGCTTGCAAGGTTGCTAAAATACATGATTGAGAAAGGAAACTGATTTCATCTCATGTCTGTGGTTTCTGTGGTTTCATTTTTTAAAGCCTTAAAATGCATATTCCCTGTGCATGAAAAATTACTTGACACACAGCCTTTTATTTACTCAAGAAGACTGTTCTATTTTTGAGTCTGTAGATTCTAATAGGGTGCAATTGTTTTCCCCTGTGAAGATCTTATAATGATGGAGCTGCATAATTATAGAAATAATTACTTGAAAAGAACTGGAAGACTCTGAAAATGCATAAAAAATCCTGGAAACATTTACCCTAAATGACTCTGAAATGATACTTTACATTCTAAATTAAATAAAAACAAGACATGATGCTATTTTTTGCTCAAAATATTCAAAGCATATTGCAAAAGAAACTGAAAGGCATTTGCTAACACTGCAGTCACAGCAGCAAAAATATGCAGTTCAGGTAGAATAAACATGGATGTCAAAAAGGTATCTGTCAGGAGAAAATAGTGAAACTAATTAAAGCTGCAGGTACAGTGGAAGAGTGCTGGAGTGAAATTAGGGAGCTGACCTCCATTTTTCTATTTCCTTCTTCAGCAAAATGATCTAGGGAGTTATGTAGTTTGAATCATTCTTAGATGTTTTTGGATATGGATTTTTTTCATCCATTTTGTGATAGTATTTGGAATCATCATCCTGCTGGTTGAGGTTTTTTTAATATAGTAATGCAGCACACTGAACATTTAAAATCAAATACTTAGTTCTTATACTTCTAATAACTTTAGAACAAGCTCAAAATTTCCATCTCAGGTAAAAGTATCTCTGAAAAGGGATAACCTCTAGGGAACAAAAAATGCACAAACAGGTATACTAATCTTAATATTTCATCTTAACAAACAAAACAAAACAAAAAAAGCAGTTAAGATAAAATTCAACAGAAGATGAACCTTAATGTATAAATACCCTGTGCCATAGATTTATTAACTGTCCTTTCTGTGGAAGTTATTTATACACTAATGTGCTGAAATACAATGCCTGAAGAATTGCATTGAAATGTTATTAGCTTTATATTTAGATCAAAGATCAAAGAAATAAATGAGCACACAAATTTATGTTCTAAAGTGGTAACGTAAAAATATTTGCAATTAATTTGTCAGTGAGCAAAAATTTAAAAATTTAAACAAACTTATCTGGGTAGAATGAAAATTTTGCTTATATCCTTCTTATCTACACATAATGAATGTGGCCTAATGAGAATTATTACATACAGCTACAGCATAGTAAAGCCACCAGTTTTTAATTAGTCAAGAAAACAAATTTTTGACTTCTTTTTATAATGACAATAGAGTAAAACATCTGATTTATGTAATTTTAATCTCAGGATTTGACACCAAATGTTAGCATGGAATTGGTCAACATTAGAAACTCTGCTCAAGTAAAGTATAAAATGGTGCTGCACTTCACAATGTTTTCAGTATAATTTAGGATTTTATTTGTTGAATCACATGATAATGAGTGTGCATTGGAGAATGTCAATTAATTTCCCACCTGCATTTTGTAAAGATTTAAATATGTTGGCTCATAGCTGACGAATATAATAAAACATTTTTAACTTTTTCTCTTTTATCTAGCCTTCTCTATTATTTGTGAAAGAGCTCTTGAAAAGCTATTTGATAAGGAAGAAAATGTCCTTTTTTGAAAAGTACAGTTCTAAGGATTTAGAAATGTAGTCCTGAGGATTAAAGAGAATTTGCTCAGGGAGGAAATATATAGTGATTAAAACATAGTACTCTTACAAATTATATCAAGGATTTTACAAAGGAAATCTATTTAATTCCTCAAATGTCACATCATTAAAGCTTGGAGTATAATGTTACTGAAGAGATTATACTATTAAAAAGATTGGTGAAACCCAGTTACCAGTATGGAGGATTACATTAATATTGTAGAGGGGAACCAGGTCATGCAGAATTATTAAAGCCAGGAGGAAGTTAAACAGAAAGCAGGAAGGACTTGTTTTGAAGAACTGGAAAAGTTCCATTTTTTGAGTCCCAAGTTATGGTGTTTATAAACACAGAGCCACATAGATCCTTATCAACTCATTAAGGAGACTGAGTAATGAAGCCAAATCATTAGAGGACTTCTGGTGTTAACCTAGCACTTATGAATTTTGATCGTGTTCAAAGAAGAATAATTTTTTAACAGAAAAAAACCTTAATTCAATTGCTTTATAACTCCAAAAGGTGCCAATAAAGGTGAAATTTGGATACTTCAGTTACTCAGTTTGAAAATTCCCTCATAATAAACTAGCTTGTAGGGAAGAGTCTCAGTCACTGGAAATTTAATCTAGTGCCTTTGTACGGAGCTACATCTCTAGTTCCTTTGTATTTTATTTTTTTAGAAGACATTTGGTCCAGTTTCTGTGTAGGCCAGACAAGGTTTGACCTGTGATCTTCCTGTTTCAGCCTCTCAGACTGCTGGGATAACAGGCATAAGCAGTTCAAATGGGCAAAGATTAGTAAAGGAGCTAGCTTTAGTATTTGCCTTTCTAATCTATTATAATGGGCTGTAATGTCTGATATGCTATTATGTTTATAAAAATGAGCAAAGTAAAACATATGTATTTTAAAAATAAATTATAAAGGGCCCAGGAGGTATCTCAATGGCACTGCATATTTCTGGCCATTTTAAGGTCCTGAGTTCAACTTCCAGTGCCCTCAAACAATATATTATAAAGATTTAACATTTTATCCCATTAGAATAGCTTATCAAACACTTATGTAACACACATGAAAGCCTTTCAGCTGTAAACTGTTTATTTTATTTTTTTAAATTTTTTAATCTTTATTGGTACATTACATAAATGCATCATGATTGCACTCCATAATAAGGATTTGTACCTGTATAAGACACAACTTAATTCTCATTTTTTTCCCATAGCCCTACCCACCCTACCACCACCCCATATACATAAAATTTGTTTCCTTACTTTTTTGTTACAATCTCATCATTTCTACCCCTTCTTCCTATTTTACATTGAGCATTTTCTATTTCACAATATATAACATACAATTCTAGGACTCATTTACATCTTTATTTTCTCATACCAGAGAAAAGATGCGATATGTATCTATCTGTGACCTATTTATTTCACTTATGAGGATATCCTAAAAGTATGTCCACTTAAGTAGAAATGATTCAAACTTATCATTTTTTATGGCAGAGTAATACTCCATTCTGTAGAAGAACCACAGCTTTTTTATCCAGTCTCCAGTGGATGGACATTTGGGTTGTTTCCAAGATGTAGCAATCACAAATTGGGCTGCTATAAACATGGGTGCACATATGTCACTGTGATATATGAGTCTTTTAATTCTTGTGTGTACATACACATCAGGGCAATGGCTGGGTCAAATGGGACCTCCAATCCTAGCTTTTTGAGGAATCTCCAAACTGATCTCCACAGGGGCTGTACGAGTCTACAGTCCCACCAACAGTGGAGAAGGGCTCCTTCTCCACAGCCTCATCAACATTTTCTGTTGACTGAATCTGAAATGGCAGCAATTCTATGTGGAGTGAGATGAAATCTAAGTGTTGTTTTCAACTGCATCTCTCAAATAACTAATGATGTTGAGCATTTCTTCATATGCTTCTTAGCTGTTCTTACTTCTTCCTCTGAAAAATATCTGTTCATTTCAGATGCCCATTTTTGAATTGGGTCTTTAAATTTGGGTGGGCTGATTTTTTTCAGCTCTTTATATATTCTAGATAGTAGCCCTTTGTCTGAGGAACAGCTGGTAAAGATATTTCCCACATTGTTGGTTTCCTTTTTGCACTGTTGGTGGTTTCCTTTGCTGTGCAGAAGCTTTTTAAAAGAATGAGGTCCCATTTGTTGATTTCCTCAGCCAATTCCTGTGCTATAGAAGTTTTGTTCATGAAGTCTTTCCCTAAGCCAATGTCTTCAAGAGTTTTACCTAACCTGTTTTGCAGTAGGTTTAGAGTGTTTGTTTTAATATTTAGGTCTCTTATCCACTTTGATTTTAGCTTGGTACATGGTGAAAGAGTTAGATCTACTTTTAGTCTTTGGCAAGTTAAAGCCCAGTTTTTCCAGCACCATTTGTTAAAGGGGCTATCTTTCCTCCATTGAGGGTTTTTGGCTCCTTTGTCAAAGATGAGGTGGCTCAGTATATCTGGAGTAGTTTCTGGATCTTCTAGTCTACTCCATTGATCCTCAGGTCTGTTACTTTGCCAGTACCATGCAGTTTTTATCACGGTGGCTTTATAGTATAGTTTCAGTTTCGGAGTTGTAATACCCCCTACCATGTCCCTGTTGCTTAGAAGTATTTTGGCTATTCTAGATCTTTTGTGGTTCCAGGTGAAAGTTTGAATTTTTTTTCTCTAGATCTGTGAAAGATGCTATTGGGATTTCAATCAGGATTGCATTGAATGTGTAGAGTAGTTTTGGGAGTATAGCCATTTTGACAATATTGGTTCTTCCTACCCAGGAGCAAGGTATGTCTTTCCATTTTTTGATATCATCTTCTATCTCCTTTTTCAGAGTGCTATAGTTTTCAGAGTAGAGGTCTTTCACGTCCTTTGTCAGATTGATTCCTGTGGAGAGCCGCGCTGGTGCCACACCTAAAAGATGGCGCTGGCTTCCTTTCTCTTTCCTCCTGATGGCGTGTGCTCCCTCTGCCACATGACTCCTTGCGGGGTACTAGGCTGACTCAAGCATAGTTTGGTTGCTGCGCGGACCAATGGTAGGCCACTACACCTGATCCCCTGATTGGCGGAAGAGATGCATATAAG
>PVIR01018079.1:0-33883 GCA_004026965.1 Petromus typicus
ACATTAAATATACACATCATGATTGCACTCCATAATGGGGATTTGTACCAGTATAAGACACAACTTAATTCTCATTTTTTCCCATAGCCCCACCCACCCTACCACCCCCCCATATATATAAAATTTGTTTCCTTACTTTTTTGTTACACTCTCAACATTGTCCCCTTTCATCTTATTTTACATTGAGCATTTTCTATTTCACAATATATACTAGCATTGTACGTTATATATTATCAACATTTTTGAATAAGTAAATAAAAAAGCTTTCTTTTTCAATACTTTGGAAATCCTGGAAATCTGAATAAAGCAATAATAATAAGTAAGAAAATATCTGAAAATAATCCAGGAAAATAAATTATTAAACCAAGTTTAATGAAAATTTAAAATGTACAAATTTTTAACTAAAATTATAACCTGTTTGTTACAACTGCTTAACATTTGTCATTATGGAAATAATTCAGAGAATTTCCATCTCAGAAATTCATTACAAATTCAGACCTCAAGAAGGTGAGTTTTGTATATTAGGCAAGAAGCAAGATATCATTTGAGAATAAAAGCCATGAAATAAATTTCCCAAATGAGAGCTTCAAACAGAAATATAATTAAATATTAATGGTAGAAATACATGTTCAAAGCAAGTAAGATTTGAACTAACTCAAGGGAGGATATGTGATCTGTATGATGAAGAGAAATCACCTACCACAGGGAATCCTTAGACACTCAGTGGCCACAGGGAGAAGCACCTGCCCCAGACTTGGGGGATTATAACAGTGATGTTTCCTTTTGTTTGTTTCTTCATGCATCATTTATACATGTTTCTGGTACTTTTAGTAAAAGGAATTGACAGAATATTCTACATTTTATCATCTCTGAAAATGTATTTCCCTGTTGGATGCATTCATAATAGAATTGAAAGCATCATACCACAGCGACATATGTGCACCTATGTTAATAGCAGCTCAGTTTGTGATAGCTAAATCGTGGAAACAGCTCAATGCCCATCAACAGCAGAATGGATAAAGAAGATACAAATTGTTTTTTTGTTTGTTTTTCTTTTTTGGTTTTTTTTTTTTTTTTAATGGAGTACTTCACAGCCATAAAGAATGACATAGACATTTACAACTAAGTGGATGCATGTTGAGGCCATACTCATAAGTGAAATGAATTGTGCTCCGATGTGTAAATATCATATCATTTTTCTAGTGTAAGAAACTGAAGGTTCAACTGAGGACTAAATTGTATGATAGGTATTATGAAATAGGAAGAAAATATTCAAAAGCAAACAGGAGCTGAAGGAAATGGCAGGAGAAAGCACAAAAGGGAAAGAAAAATTTTGATGATAAAAAGAAAAATATAGAAATAAAGCTTATATATATAGAGGGATTGGGGGTTGTTGAGAGGGTAGGGGAATGGGATATGATAAGAATCAAGATATAATCATATACAGGTACAAATTTTCAATGACAGATGATTATAATGTATTCCTAAAATATACCAATAAATTTAATTTGATAAGAAATTTAAAAACTTAACTGAAATTCTTAAAGTCCATTTAACTCATCGGTGGGATACCCCACTGAAAACTTATAGCTGAAATGCTGTTAGGAACTGGGGCCTGGTGAACTCACTAGGAGGGTGACTGAAAAGGACACACTGATACTTCGCTCTCTAGCTCCTTCGCTCATTCTGTGCTGCCTGCTGCCATGAGCTGAGCAGCTTTTCTCCACCAGATCCTTCCTCCAGCCATTCCTGTCTTGAAGTTGGCTGCTTATGGACTAAAGCCTTCAGGAGCTGTGAGTCAAACTAAATCTATCTTCCTTTAAATTGTAGATATCAGATGCTTTGGCTCAGTTGACTAAGACAAATAGGAATATTAGTTTTGCAACACATACACACACACACACACACACACACACACACACACACGAACTTGAAAATATTTTCATGTAACACATGCAGTTACAAAATTGGTAATCTTTATGTTAAAATCTACCCTGAAAACCCTTTTGTCCCAGTATTATTTTTCAATTTGGGCATTTTTAAACTGAAACGTGAAGTATATATATATATACTATAGTACTATATTATAATATATAGTATAGTATATATATAGTATATATAATATATATTATATACTATAATATATATATAATATACTCTATATTCTCTCTCTCTCTCTCTCTCTCTATATATATATATATATATATATATATAGTATAGAGAACTGCTTTTGCAGTACTTTGGCTCTGGTGGGTTCATACTTTGGTTAGAATATATACATATATATTTATATATATACATATATATTTATATAATATATATGAATATATATTATATATACATAAAGGCTTAGAATATATATATATATATATTCTAAGCCTTTCCATATATAACTAAATCTTTATAGATTTACAAAGCTGTAAAGGTCTTTCTCAGTCTAGAAACGCCAATATTACACATGTATGACCATGCAGTGTGGCCTTTATGAACTTCTATATGAATTCAGAAAAGTGAAACTTTTGGTTTTAACATTTTTGTGAAGCACAGTTATAAGAAATAATATAGAATATTACTACTTCTGTATCTTTGTAGTATTAGAGAGAAAAGATTAATGAATTAGTTCTCTTCCTAACAAATTCAACACTTCACATTTCAGTTTAAAAATGCCCAAATTGAAAAATAATACTGGGACAAAAGGGTTTTCAGGGTAGATTTTAAAACAATTTGCCCTTCACATACTATTCAAATACAATTCCTATTGTTGTGTAGGTGTTTTTCTTAAAACACACACACACACACACACACACACACACACACACACACACAAAAAAAAAAAAAAAAAAAAAAAAAAAAAAAAAAAAAAAAAAAAAAAAAAAAAAACAGAAAAACTACATCAATTTATTTTCCAGGCTTTAACATAAGCAGCATAGATAGTGCTATGGCCAGCAGCCTACAGCTGGGGTTACTATGGCCACAAAATCAAGCTGCAGATCTACTGGCTGAACTGCTTTTGCAGCACTTTGGTGCTGGTGGGTTCATACTTTGATTTAGACAAAGCCATGAATTTACATGTGAAATATTTTAGCATTTGGAGGTGTCAGGTATCATTGATGACAGACACAGATGCTAATCCACTCCGTATAATGTTACTTTTTCAAACAAAGAAAACACATATACCATAGGATAACACGTTGCCTGATAGAATCCAAATTGTCTGCTCAGTTTATCAATGAATAACACTGCCTTGAGAAACACAAGCAAAACAAAACTTCAAACAAAGCTTCTGTAGAAATAATTGTGGCAAGAAGTCATTACATTAGTGGGGGGTAGTTTAACTTGTAATGGCTTTGAAAGAGAGATCAGCTTGCCTTATCAAGGGAGTATTTGTCAAAAGAGGGCTCCAGTTCGAGGGCTGCTAATGTGGCAACTATTGGTTACCTCATTCGCTCTCCTGTATGTACTGTGGAAGTAAGGAAGTCCGCTCCATCCAATCATAGCAAAACAATGCAAATATACAGTCCTGAGAAATTAGATATGTGGCAGATCTTGTTCTCTGACAAGAGCTGAGAGAAAAATATTGGGCTGATTCTTCACCGGTGAAATAAAATGAAATCAGGACCGGGGTTTTAGCTCAGTGGTTCTAGCGCCTGTCTTGCAAGCGCAAGCACCCGGGTTCGATTCCCCGGTAACCACATACAATGATGGGCGTGGAGACTCACACCCAACAGCATTCAGTACCACATACCACCGTGCCGAGCATGGTGGCTCACGCCTGTAATCGCAGCATTCGGGAGGCAGAGGCAGGAGGATTGCTGTGATGTGAGTTTGAGGCTGAGTTTGGGGCCAGCCTGAACTACAAAGCAAGACCCTGTCTCAAACAACAACAAAAAAGAAATAAAATGAAATCAAACAAATAGGGAAGCACCTCAAGAGAGGCTAATTGACTTGTATTCAAGAACACAGAGAGAAAACGATAGAACAAAGGTGCTGCTTTCTAATTCTTATTTAATTAATGCTCACATTCACAATGAACATTATATATTTCACTTTTTCTAAATGCTACTGAGTCCACCAAACATTTCAAATTGTTTTATGTATTATTTCTAAGTGATTATATGTTGGAAAAATTCCTTCGCAAGAAACTAAAGCAATTTATCCATTAGATTTTAAAGAATTAGAATACCTGTGGTAAAACTACTGTTTGATTGAGGGGGACTCAGAAATATGGCTAAATTTAGAGTAATGCTGGCATAATCTTTCAATTTATGGGACTTACACATGCAACAAATTTAAAAGTTTTTTTGATGCTATTTCTGGGCTTAACTTTAGTAATTTAGATACAGCTTTTTTCATATAAAACACATAGGTTAACATTACTGCAAAAATTGAAAAAAGCTGAAATCATTTATTACTTAGTTACATATTAAAATATGACTTTTAAATATGAATTAGGTGGCCAATTAGAAAAAGTTTATCTTAATACAAAAGTCAGATGTCAATATAATGCAGAAAAATGAAAATTCAGTAGCACTTGAAACGAGACTATGATTGAAGTTTTCATGACCTAAACAATCAAATGGAAATTAATTGAATTTATTATTTAAAGTATTTTTGTGAAATATATAGATATTATATGTTAACAAAAATGCCACATACTGAGGAGAAAACATGACAATTCAAGAAGAATTTTCAGAACTATGGAGAGAATGGAAATACAAAAAAAGTTAGGTGTCTACTTCCATATGAATAAATAATTTGATCCAACAAAATTAGTTGGATTCAAAACTCTACTATCAATTTAGTTAGTCTAAATAAATTTATTTAGTCTAATTCTAAACTTATTTATTGAAATTGTCTTGCACTTCTGTGTTCCTAGAGATAAAATACTCTAAAACAATCCAGTATCTTATCACAAATCAATAGATTTGCATTTTGTCACACAGTTGTTTTAAGTGGTTTTGGCTTTTGTGACCTTTTTTCTTGGGTTCAGTAGCATCTGGATTTGTAGTGAGCTGTTTTCTTAGATCTTGAAATAGCTCCCAGCCCTTGTTTCCCCTCACTGATATGTTTCTATCCACTGAGCTGAACTGAGCCCAAGCAGCCAACTGGCACCTCTAGGGAGAACTCACAACCAGTATTTTTTTTTCTAATTGCAGCAATGGCTCTATTGACAGAAAGCAAGTTAAAATGAATTTGTAGATATCACCAGGCTGCATAGGATGTTTCTGAATGATTATAATGATGATGGTGATAACAATAATGAGAAACACTCATTGTGAAAAAGCATGATGTTACTTTCTAAAATGATTAAAACATTTTGTTCAGTGTTCTGCATAGCATTTATACAAGTGTATGCAATTTTCAAAACTCATAAAACTAAAAGTTTAATTTTTGTGCTTTGTTTCATGCAAATTTTACCTCATTATGCTCATTCAGCACCCAAAATGTTTTATGTGTCAATAAAATACATTGTGGTGATTTGGAGATATTGTATGCAATTTGTAGCATAATTGTTATTTTTGAATGTATTTAAACCCCTTACTTTTATGGTAGTTTTACCCTCACAGCAAAATGTGAAGAAGGCATAGAGATCATGTTTATAGTCTCTTCCCCGACACATGTGTCGATTTTTCTATTATCAACACTGCTCCATCAAAAGAACATTTGAAACAACTTGTGAACCTGCAAAGGCATCTAGTTACATTCTAAAGCCCATGATTTAGGGCTCACACCTGGTGTTGTCTAGTCACTGACTCCAAAGAAATGCACAATGCCATGTGACCATTATCTCAAATCATAAAAGGCACTTCCACTGTCCTAAAAATGTTCTGAGCTTGGCTGATACGTACTCACTTTTGGCAATCTGAGAAATCACTAATTTTATCCTTTTTGTTTTTCCTATACCAAACTATCAGATGTTTGATATTATGCAGTATTTAGCTCCTTCAGATTGATTTCTTTTGCTTAATAATATTATTAATGATTCTTTCATACCTTTTAATGGTGTAGAAGCTCATTTGCTGTTAGTGCTAAATAATATTTCACTGTCCTAATTGATATTTACTAACCCATTCACCTACTACATAGCATTTTTTTCTAAGTTTCAGAAATGGTGAATTTAGGCACTGTGTATTTGTGTGTAGGTATTTCATGTAAACAAATTTTAACTTTTTGTAAACACAGGAAGATTGCTGGACACTAAATTAACCATTTTTCATTGATATTAGCAATAAATGTGAATTTTTGTTAATAAACATATGTCTTACAGTTTATATCTTAAATGTCTCCAAAAGACTTACATGCTTGGGAGGTAATTTGATCATTGCAGCACTATAACAATCAATGGATTCATCCATAGATAAGTTCATTAGCTGAATGTACTGTTAGGAGGCTGGGTCTGGCCATAAGAGGCATTTCATTGATGGCATTATCTGAAATCCTGTGTTCCTGTCCCTAACACCTGCTCTCCCTGTGGGGAGAGCAGCTTTTGTCCACCCTGTCCTTCCATCATGCTACTGTCACCTCAGAGCTTGATGATCATGGAATGAACCCACTGAAATTATAAACTAAAACAATAGTCTTCTTTAGGTGAGATGTACCTGTTGCTCCGTCTCAGTGAGAGAAAGCCAGTACAGTGAACCATCCTTCTACTTAGTTACTGGGCATTTGTGTATTTTTTTCTTTAAGTATTTACTTGGTCCAACTTTTAATTGAGTTATTTTGCTGAGTTATTTCTACTTTTTCAACAAAAATAATTTTTGAAATATAAATTAAATTAAAATATTTAATTCCCCATCACCATTTCTATTAATTCTTTTAATTACTTCAAGCTTATGAAAAAAAGTAGATACAGTGCATATAGTTTTATTGTATTATAAAATCAAATCATTTTTCTTTTCAAATAACAAAGCCAAAATATTCCTACAGTTAAGTAGCATAACCTTTCATATCAACTTTAGTAGTTCAAGTACTGGTTGCTCTACAATTAAGCACTATGAAGATATTACATATTTATTTATTTATTTATCTATTTATTTATTTTGGTCTGCAGTGTTTTCTCATTATAGCAGAAAGATTCCACTTTACCTCAAAATTTATTTTTGTAGCAGAAATAAGGAGATCAAAATGGGTCAAGAAAGATATCAGGTCATTTTTAAGACTTCAAGAGGCAACCAGCAAAGTGTGAAGGAGTTGTAGGGTCATCTCAGGGAAGGCTTCCCTGCTGTGCCCCTTCCTCAGTCCTGTAAGGCTTTTAGCATCTGCTGAGACTCTTTGAATGACTCTGTGTCATTCACAGTAATCTGATCACGTAAGTGTACTCTTAAGAAATGGCATCTTGTACCTACTTAGAAAGCTAAATTATTTTTAATAAAGTGATAGCTACTTTAGTACACAGGTTCCTTATATATTGTCATATTTTGAAACACACTTTCCAAACTTAGCTGTGCTGTTTTTGTTTGTTTTCCTTCATGCTCTGTTCTTTAGCTATTTTTCTGCAGCATTTTCTCTTAGTCTGGCTTTTCAATTTCCTCCGGTCTGGAAGGTTCATTTCACAGAGTTGCATGGCTTTGAGTCTCACATATTTCTGGTCTCCATTAATGTCTAATTTTCTAGAAGAAATTTGTTATTCACTTGGTTTGAAATAGCCAATTTGTCATTCCCTGTTCTATCCACCCTGTTTGATTTATATTGATTCATGCCAGTCATTTTTTGAGACCAGGTCTCACTCTATAACTTAGGCTGGCCTTAAAGTCTTCATATAGTCCAGGATGGTCTCGAAACCACAGAAATCCTCCTGCTTCAACCTCCCAAATGCTAGAATTACAGATATGTTCTCCACTTTTTAAAATAATATACATCACAACTTGATATATTACATATTTGTTTACTTAAAAATGACCTTTATCAACTTTTAAATATCAGTAAAATATGTATTGTTTATTTAATCTTCTTGAATGACTTTTATATTAAGTATTGAAGTTAAATTATCTTGACAAATGTGTGCATCAGGGAAATATACTCTCCCGGGCAGTGACAGAGCGTGGTTTGCATCTGAATACATTCTGTCCTAAATCGCTCCACTCTGTAGGCCTGCCTATAAAAGTTTATCACAGCATGATAAGCTTTTCAGTTTGAGGTATTTTGTTGTTATAGAATTTCATCTAAGCAGAATGATATATTGTGATTGACATGTAACATATTTTTTTCTCTATTAGCATTATTTAATGTAAATAAAGACATCTCAAAAAGTAAATGCTATAAATTTTAAAATCTAATCTATTAGTAAATTATCAACTCATTAATTAATGAAAATTAAGATTAAACTTAGATATTAAAAGTTTTTATTGTAATTTTATAGTCTATAATGTGTTACTTCTTTTGGTATGAAACCCAAATTTGAAATCAAAGGAACAGGAAACTGAGGGACAAGGAAAAGCAAAGAAGTAAAGGAAAAAATCTGAGGATAAGAAGTAAAAATGGAAGCAAAGCTATTTAAATAAGGGGTTGAAGGGAGGGCAGGGAAATGGGAAAAATAAATATATTATGTATAGATAAAAATTCTCAATGATGAATGATGATATATTTTTTTAAATATCAATAAACTCAACTTATTAAAAAAATCTACCCTCAAATAATAATCTGAAAAGTTCCTCAGATTTAATTTTAATTTAACTTTTTTTTGTTTTTGTTTTTGTTTTTTGGTTGTTGTTGTTTTGTTTTTCTTTTTTTTTTAGGTTTTTTAGACAGGGTCTTGCTTTGTAGTTCAGGCTGGCCCTGAGCTCAGCCTCAAACTCACATCACAGCAATCCTCCTGCCTCTGCCTCCTGAGTGCTGGGATTACAGGCGTGAGCCATCAGGCCTGGCACTGTGGTATGTGGTACTGGTTGCTGCTGGACACGAGTCTCCACGCCCAGTTTTGTATGTGGTTATCAAGGATCGAACCCAGGTCCTTGCACTTGCAAGACAGGCGCTGGAACCACTGAGCTAAATCCCCAGCCAATTTAACTTTGTTTTTGATCAATAGTTTTGTTTATAGAAAACATAGAATTTCAACTCTATGTTATGAAGTTTAAAAACAAACAAGAAGCATATATGTTAGAGTAGAATTGACATATAGTTAGATAATTTGATATGATCAGTGAAATCTCCACAAAAATCAAGGTATGTAGAATGCATATTGGAATTATGTTATGAAGAAAATCTGAAATGTATTTTTATATGGCAGTTTTCTTACATAGTAGTTCATTCAATTATATCTGCATTTTTATTCCACTCTTCTCCTGGTCTTGCTTTTTAGTCAAAAAATTTCCACAGGAAAATTTTGTGACATAAAACTCCCTCATCAATGTGTTTTGTGTATATGTAAAGAAAAAAATTTATTGTTCTCAAGTAATATCAATAGTGCACAGGAAGCTGTATTTATTTTGTTATTTCATTAGAAAAGTTTCCACCCTAGTTAGCAGATACTGATGATATTGAAGTCAGAGTAAAGCCAGTATGTCAAAATAAAATTTTCTACAAAAGGAAACAGTAAGAATTTTACCTCTGCAGTGCATTTTGGGGATTTTCAGACCAATTTAGAAATCAAAAACTTGGACAATAGACATAATGGAAATTATTTGTTTGCCCTAGGTACCATCAATATGCTGGCATGATTGAAATAAGAAAATTCAAAAAGGAAAGAAGAATTTCACCACAAAATAATTTGCCACATACATCAAAATTATTTGAAAACTTCTTTCTCAGAACTTGGAGATACAGAAAAATTGTGCTGTGAAGTTTTTGTACCTGGTGACTTCTGCTCATACCAGAAGTCAGAATCTGCTGATTCCAGAAACTCAGCATTTTTAGAGAACATCTAGATCTCAAATGTTGTTACTTAAAATTCTAGATGATGAAGACCCACTCAGGCTATTTGTGTTAGAAGCAATATGTCTTTGACTACATAAGAGATACTTTGGATCAATTGTATGATGACTCCTTTGGATTCATCTGGTGGTTCCAAGACTGAGCATTTATGTGTTTGGTGGGAACTGACAGAGGGAGCAGCTGCCAGTGGTGGCTGGGAGGAAGCACCTGGAGCCATATAGTAGTCAAGCAAAGGAAATCTATTTGCTGTCCTAGAGATAAGGCCAGATGCCATGTCCTTGTTAATGACTGAGCACCTCAGAACATTAAAAAACTTAACAACTGATAGAAAATTAAGCTTAGAGTATTAAAGCCTACAATATCATTTTTAAATTAACATTTTTAAAAACATACTTATTTCAGGAGATATCAGAACTTCACTTTCCTAGGTTTGATCCAAGTGAACTTTTCAACAATATTACCAAAATTAATTCTCTTATCATATTTTTGATTGAGAGTATTGTGACTAGAAATTCTTGCCTCATCAAATCTTACATAGTTATTTTTGAATTTCAAATTTTGATTTTTGCACTACTTAAAAATGTGTAAATTATTGCAATGAAACATGATTGATTTTTCTTGCTGAGTTTTATTGAAATCTCCTAATATTGTGCCCTCCTCCAGTACCTTCTTGTACTGCTGTGATCCTGCCTCTCATGGGTCAGTGAGATTTGAAAGGGTGCTGTGACTACTCAGTGTCAGAGGTAAGCCCTAGGGATGAGATCAGGAAATGAAAAGCCAAGACCTTAGACAGAGAATTGACTCAGATAGTAGCACAAGGCCTGGGAGAATGTCGGAAAAGATGAGGTACAGAGTAAATGGGGCTCAAAACAACAGCCCCTCCATCAAGTGGGAGAAGAGGAGAGTCCTAATGACTCTTCTGGCTTTGAGATAAGAGTGGTAAAAAAAGAAGAGCAGGAATTTAAGAGCTTAAAGAAACATTCTCGGGAGGGAAAGCTATTTCATAGTAAATAGGAAGGGCTTTCTGTTAAATACTTCAGTGTCTGGAGAGTCTCATCACGACAGGCAGTGCAGAGAAGTAATGTTGCCTTCTCAATATTCTCACTGAAATCAATTCTAACACCTGGAAAAGTAAAATTGTAATCTATTAGGTATTTCTTAACTCATTAGTATGGTGCAGTGATGGAGCTGGAACTTTAAAAGTGTTAGAAAGGGAAAAATGTAGTTTGGGGCAATAGGTGCTTAAGGGATTGAGATATAAAATGAGATTCATGAAAAGTCAGGTGTGAGGAGCAGGGTTAAGTTTGATGTTGTAGAAGAAAGTACGATTTTACCAAAGACAGTTTACCCTTTTTAGATTTTACTGACTTTGGCCTTGAGAAGAACTATTACAGCATGTCAGAGAAAATTCTGAGGCCATGGACCGATAGACAACTTTCAAGAATCAAAGTTGTGGAATTTTCCAGAGTGATTGACAAGAGGGATTTTCACTGGGAAAAAAAAAAATGGACACCATGATATGAGAAGCTATTTAACGACAAGAAATTTGAATGAGAAATCTCGGCTTCTGATAATTATTGAGTCTTGATATTTTGGAGTTTAGAGAATTTATTTCCCTCGAAACTTCTACTTTTGCTTAGTAACTCAGCACAGTAGTGCTAGTCAGGTTTAACCTGAGAACATGAAAAAGCTTTGATTTTTTTACATAGGAAGGTGTAATATATTTATTCATTGATATTGTAGGGTGGGTAGGGAAATGGGAAAAATGAGAATCAAATCATGTGATATACTGGTACTATTTATCAACCTTGAGTGTCTCATGATTTGTACACAAAATATACCTTTTCCAAAATAAAATTAAACAAATTATTTTTAAAAGTACCTGCTAAGTGTTAGGATATAATAGTTAGAAATGAGAAGAAAATATTTGACCTTTTGGCTCTTCTTTTCTAACAAGTCTTGGCAACTTGGCAGTACTATTAATAACATGAATCCCTCGACGAATCATGGACCTAACTGACTTCTTCATAGCTCACCTTTTAGAACTAGCAGTGATAATTCTAATTTTTGTGAGAAATGAAGAGATTTCATTTGCTACTTTTAGAACCTTCCAAAAAAATAATTTAAAAGAGAAATAGGAAAGATTTAAATGGAAGCCATTTTTTTTGTGAAAATGTTTCATGTTGTCAAATTTGAGATGAAAGAGACATCTGGAGAAAAGCACTCTAACTGTGGACAATTAGTTAAGGTGTTTTGATTTTGATGAAATGATCGTAGTAAACCTTGCCAAATCTATCTACATGGAATCTATAATGTTGCTAATTTAATTAGTTAAAGGACAATTTCTAGTTTTTCCAACAGTTAATACACTGCTAAGTTTTACTCTCTGGCCTATAAGATACAATCTAAAAATTCAAAGAAAAGAAAAATTAAGTTCCAAAAGATAAACAGGGAAGTAAAACAGAAAAAAAAAAGTTATTTCCTTCCCTATTATAATAATAATTTTCTCTATGTATGATTGTACCCAATGAATTTAGATGAGACAATATCTCATCTTTAGTGCTAATTTTGTACTCTAAAGAAGTCAAACACATTTTCAAATTGTAATATTTCATCTGAAAATCAAAAATTATAATATGAATAAATAAAAATATAATATCCTCATCATAATTGATTTATATACTAACTATTTTTTTCTTAAAAATGTATTATATCTTGATTCTCATGGAGTCACACTAAATACTCACAAATAAGAATAAATAATATACAATTTTATATATGTCCATATATAATTCTATTACTAATTTTAGGAGTGGTTGCATGAGGACCTTAACATATATTCTTTCCAAATCTTCAGAGTGAATTATTGTCCCATATGTTCCAAAGTCATAGAATTAATGCTATAAAAAGAAACCCTATTTCTCCTTTGTTATTTTTTCCCTTATTCATGATTTTTAGATTTTTAGTTCTGTACTTTAGTTCATGCTGAATACAAACATATAAATATTTAGCTGGGATGAAAATTCCTATGTTTTCAAGATTAACCTGGAGATCAGCAATCTCAATAGTTGTCCTGATAAAAATTAGAGAAATTTTAGAGGCAACACAAGAAATATAAAAAGGTAAGATTAATTTAACCCATTAATTTCATGCTTTCACTTCATAAAAACAAAACAAAATAAGGAATAACAAACTGCAGAGACCAATGTTACATAGTTCTGTAACGCTTTCTCAACATCCTTAATTTATTAGTTGTGTCTCAGCCCTTATACAAGCCAAGAAACAATTTAGATTCCTCACATGTGGGCTTCGTGAGTCTCTGCATAAAGTCCCTCCTCCAGGTGGAGATGTTCATCGACAAGCGCTCAGGTGGTTGAGGGAGTCCCCAGGCTTCCAACTTCAAGACATCAGCACTTTACTTCCTAACCTTGCAATAATTAAATTAAGCTTGCTATGACTAAATGAAGCCAAATTAAAGTAAATGTTTTCTACTTAGTCATCTTGGTTCACAATCTTTAGTGCATAGCAGGATTATCTAAGAAGGTTTCAAATGTATTGATGCAGATGTCTCTTACTTTCTGAATTTCTGGAATAAAATGAGACCTCTGTTTCTTAAGAAAACTCTACAGGGAATTTTTGTGTCCCTCAAAGTTTGAGAACCTTGAGTCTTGGGCGTGAAAAGTAAAATTATTATTATTATTTTTTTACTGAAAAATAAAATTCAGTCAATCTTTTTATGTATGTGAGAATCAGACGTTGTATTACTCAAGGCAATGTTCACTAAAACATTGATCTTATATTTAGACAAATGGATTTAACATTCTGTGTTTTAGTGTAATGACACTTTTTAAGAACCAACAGCCTTATGGCAGAAGCTAAACAGATTCATTTTAGCAGATATTTTTCATAAATCACTGCCAAATATTTCAGAAATAATCTGCAAGTTTAAAAATGGTAATACACACTGCATGTCATTATTCAGAGTTAATTTCATTTTTCTTTTCCAAATCTAATAGTTTGTACTAGTTTTCTGGTCAGAAAGTCAGAAAGTGTTATTTCAAATGACTCATATATAAGTATTAAAAAGCCTGAGTGTTGAGACGTTAAGGTACAGCAAGCACAGTTGTGAGTACAAGAGAAATCTCTCCCTAGGACACATCAAGACTTACTTGCATTCATGAATTAGTTCAATGTGAATTTTTAAAGAAAAATATACCCTTCACAAAAAAAAAAACAGATTCCAACACAGTATTATGAAATCCTACATCTGAATTTTGATACAGGTGGACTTCAGTATAGATATTAATCAGGAAGGTTAAAACAACAACAAAAAAAACCCATGTAATTTAAAATTATATTGCTAATTTCTCTTACCATATGCTATTTTCATTTTTAAATATAAGGATATGACGTCCTATAACACTTATTTTACTATTAAAAGAATGAAAATTACTAAAAATATTTTTTATAATTTGCTAATGACTGTTATGCTTAAAATTAATCTGTCTCAAACTCCAGAAATTTGCATAGTTCCCCTCATGATCTTCACTCCATCTAAATTTCATCAACTGTTCCATGGCAGTGAAAATATTTGCATATATGATACATATATGATAAATAAGAAAAACTCGGTCTCAAAGTTAACAGTATAAACCTGCGAATACACACTTTTTGATGAACTATAAACTATTAAAGAGCAAAATAATACTAATTATGATAATATTAGAATATTTTTTCAAGCACATACATATCTCATTATATTATTTGTTGATATTCATTTAAAAAGGCATCTTCTTTAGGGTGGGTTTTGTAGCTCAAGGGTAGAATACCTGACTAGCATGTGAGAAGTACCCAGGTTTAAACTCAAGCTTTACAAAAATGTCTTTTTTTCCTTCTTCTTAAAGCAACACATACTGTTACTCTCAGCTTTGTACCAAAAAATAAAGATTTATCACTGTATAAGTTTCATTGCCTTATCTCAATCACATAAAACAATACACTATTTTCATACATAATGCTCAATTCCATGTGATCCTCTGATTATCATGCTGAATCTGTAATTACTAGAAGATGTACCTACAGTGATAATAGATGTGAAACAAGGGAAAATATTTTTAATGTTTGTACTCAAATATTATTTGAACTTTTACTTATGTTACTTGAAGAATTTTTCTTTTCTCTGTTTATTTTACTAAAGAGGAGACATGCATTATCACCTTTTCAAGTTCAGATCAAAATTAACAATACATCAAAACAAGACTTTAGAAAATCTCATATGAACATGCAAAGTATATATCCTAATAAGAGAAGTAATTGATAAATACTTATATTGTTTAATCTAAAAATAGGTATAGGACTGATACATTCAAGCATATAAATTCCACATAAAAACACACTGTAAGTGGGTGAGATTATCAATTTTGAATTCTATCCCAAAATGCTATAGTCTAATCAACCACATCAGTGGCTTAAATTAAAATCTCATTTACAAGCCTGGAAAGGAAAGGAATTGATTTTGTTTTCTGCTTTCACTGTGAAAATGTGCAAAAATAGACTCTCATATTATGTTTAACACCTGCACAATAACCCGTTGAAGGTAGATCTACTTAGTTCTAATAGTTTACTTGAGATTAGAATGGTACACAAAAAAATCCACTTTCTAAATAATAGAAGTAATTTTAAATTTATCATCTTAAATATTTAAAATTAAAGGTTAATAGAGAAATATATGACCTGAAGCTTGAAATATTCTATATGTCCCTTTATTTTTTTAAATTTTTTTATTTTTTTGGACAGGGTCTCACTTTGTAGTTCAGGCTGGCCCTGAGCTCAGCTTCGAACTCACATCACAGCAAACCTCCTGCCTCTGCCTCCGAAGTGCTGGGATTACAGGTGTGAGCCACCACGGCTGACACTGTGATATGTGGTACTAACTGCTGCTGGGCGTGAGTCTCCCAGTATTGTATGTGGTTTCCAGGGATCGAACCCAGGTTCCTGAGCTTGCAAGACAGGCTCCGGAACCACTGAGCCAAATCCCCAGCCCTATATGTCCCTTTATTTAAGATGTAAATTTGCATAAATAAAATGATACACATGATTTAAAGTATAAAAGCAGTTCAGTGACAATTGCACAATGTACCCAATATCTTGATATTCCATAAGAAATTATTACAAGAAAAGACTCCTGATAAAATTTATTGTAAGTATTCTCAACTGCATTCTCTCAAGGTTGAGTATATGACGTTTTTAAAATTTAATAACCTTGATATGATGACTAATTTTGATTGTTAACTTGACTGGGTTGAGAAATCAGGAAAATATACATGTTTCCTAACATGATAGCATGTTAGAGAGGTCTGCTTCAATGTGGTTGGTGCTTTCCTATGAATTGAGGGCTAGGATGGAACAAAACAAGGTAATAAACTAGTTCAGGATCTTTCCCTTTCTTTCCACTTGCTTCCTACCTGTTATGAAGTTGGCAAGTCCTTCTTTCATCTTTCCACTGGCATAACAAAATGGGGCCAGCTGAATGTGGGCTGAAACCTCTGAAACTATGTGATGAAATGAATATAGTTATTTTTCTGAAGTGTTTTCTCACATTAACAGATGGAGAGTTGACTACTGCAGTGAATGAAATCACGTTGTAAACCTATCCTGAGTAACCTACTACCCACCATAAGATCATGTCATCTTTTAAAAAAACTTTTAATTATTTTCATGTGCTTACAAGTGTGTGTGTGTGTGTGTGTGTGTGTGTGTGTGTGTGTGTGTGCGTTTACCTTTATTCCTCCTTAATACATGCCAAGTTTTCTTTCCCTCAGGTATCTTCCTTATATTTTTCTTTTTTTCTTTATCAAAATCTATCCACCTAATCTAATCTCCCGCCACCATTTACCTGCTTGTGTAGAGATAATACTGGCCTACATAATCATGGGTGCAACAACTGGAATCAATTTTCTGTAGTCAGAAATAAGCAATAAAATCATGGCTATATCATTTTAAAAAAGAAACCTTGTCCCTCATAATAACATAGATGGAAATAAAAAGCCTTATGTAAAGGAAAGTAAGCCAGTTAATGCCAAATACTACAGGATCATACTTGTGAAATATAAAAAAAGTTGATCTCATAAAAGTTAGCAGTGGGACAGTGCTTAACAGAAGATGAGGGAAAGTAGGCCAAATGCGAGGCGGGCAATGGTCAATCAGTGGGTGCTAAGTAATAATTAAATAAAGATACTGATGTACAATTGATGGTGAGTTTAGATACTAATAAGTACAGTATAATTCAGATTGCTAAAAAGAAAGGATTTGTAACTTTTTCATAATAAGAAATACATATTTCAGGAGATAACTCTACTAAGCCTTATTTAAATGCCACACAATGTTTACACTTATGTAAACATTATCTGGCATTCCACTTGTATGTACATAACAAAATTAAATAGAAGTGTACATTTATGTCTTTATGTCATTTTAAATAAGTTTAATTTAAAATATAAAGAAAGGAGAAAGGTGTAAAAACATCATGGCAGTAAATGAAAACATTTGGTCAAATGCCTATTTGGAATGATAAATTACTCAATATATAACTATATTTATTATGTTAGATTTTAAGTATCAGAAAGAACATACAATGCCTAAACTGCTGACCAAAGAGAAATCAACCATTTTATAAAACCTGAAAGAGTAAATATCCTTTCTATAGTATGAAAATATAAAAAATAAAATTGTATGATAAAATTGAGGTAAAGGATACAAATATAGTTTGGCTCAAAAATCCTCCTTTCAGGTCTTATTTACATACAGGTTCTGTCAAACAAACACGGCCCTGAAGAGTGAGTGTAAGTGAGCCTTTCAGTGCGCATGTCCTTGCGCTCTAAATTTCTTTACTTGGGACATCAATCCAGTAATGTTTCCAGGTCTTCGTTTGGGTTTTCCAAAATAACAGTTTCCTCTGCATTACCATTTCCTACCTAAAATATTCTCAGATTCTCACTCTTTTAGGGAACTGAATATTTTAAAACTTGGTCTTTATTAAAGTTTGAACAAAGATTTAATCAATCTTTACTTTATTAAATGTCTTACCCCCTGCCTTGGAATAAGATGATTTCTTGCTGTGATTAAGGCTGACTCTCAGAGAAGTTTCTAATAACCAGACTAAAAGTAAAGTTTTTAATATTTTTATTTGCCTTCTTTAGTAGCACGTAGGACAACCAATAGCTTCATTCTCTTTTTATCAGCATAAACAAGCCTCCTAGACATGAGTATTTTCAAAAAAGAAATGCTGAAACCTGAGGATACAAAAGCTATACAATTACTAGCCAGTGCTTTCCCACCCATTGCTATTATTAGCTTAACAGATAATACCACAGATCCGAGCGGCAGTCAACTTCCCCAGCTTCCCAGAGGCAAGCTCTTGCTTTCTGCTGATTAGCCTCATCCGTTTATGTCTTCTTAATTGTTCATGTGCTAAAGCTCATTAAATGAAAAATAATATTGCTTTCCTATGGGTAGGGCACTTGAGATTTGAAAAATAGATACTTCATCTTCTGCCCTGAAGGCATAAGTGAGTTAATCTGATGGCATAGAGAAAGCTCCATAGATTTGTCCGAAGAAGAGAAGATAGGTTGTTAAATCAACTCAAGAAAGAAATTACTTCCAGTTTTTCCCTTAAAGCTAATTTTCAGGAAAATTGGACCCAATTTTGTAGTATTTGATTATGCTCTTGTAGGTCATAAAATTTTCATTTTAAAAAGAACAGTTATTACTGTTTTATTACAGATTCGGGTGTGAGAGAGAGAGAAAAGGAAATGAATCTTTACAATTTCCTAAAAAATAAATGCAAAGAAATTAAGAGAAATCAGGTATGATCCTAAGGCTAAATGGTTTGAAAAGCCTGTTAAAAACAGTAAATCAGAAAATACTGTAACAATCTGAGCCAGTGAAAAGATTAAGTTGGAGGGTCTGTCAGCCACTGAGCTCATTAATATTCATTAGTACGCATGAGATGAAAATCATGCCAAAAATATTTGAGAAAAAAATTAGTAATTTCAATGTTTGCGTTTAATAGGTCAATACATCTCTGTTAATTGGCTTATTTGCAATAGTGTCTGGCTATGTTGTCTGAGGTAATCCCAAGCCCTTGGCTAAAATAAGCCTCTTGCCTCTGGCTCTTGATCAGTTGAGACAGATATATAGACAGACAAACAGATGTGTGTGTGTGTATGTGTGTATATGTGTATGTGTCTATATATATATGTATATGTATGAATGTATGTATATCTTATAACAATATATATTTTTACTATGTAGGGCTACAAAACCTGACAGGAAAGACAGAGGGAAAATGGTTACAATAAAGGGTCTACTCTGAATGAAAATATTACTTACTGATTCTGGTACACTTATTTTCTTTCTGTCTCTTTGGAGAGGCTTTATCTTGATCAGTTTTATTTTTGTGAAAAAACAAATAATAATTTTTAAAATATAAAATCTAAAAGTTGTAAAGCTAAAAAAGAGGAACTGAAATTTTTAATCACTCAAATTAAAGGATATTCATCAAGTAAAATGATATCCCCTGTTGTATGTACCCTGTTGGAAGCCAGGTATTTAAGTTTCCTTAAAAATCCAGCTCAGTGGTTCTGGTGCCTGCCTTGCAAGTACAAGGGCCTGAGTTCGATCCCTGGTAACCATATACTCAATACTGGGAGTGGAGACTTACACCCACCTGCAATCAGAACCACATACCACAGTGCTGGGCCTGGTGGTTCACATCTGTAATCTTAGCACTTGAGAGACAGAGGCAGGAGGATTGCTGTGAGTTCAAGGCTAAGCTCAGGGCCAGTCTGAACTACAAAAGTGAGACCCTGTCTGAAAACAAAAAAAAAAAAAAAGAAAAAGAAAAAAATCCCACTTTTATATTGAATTAAGTTCATGATGTCCTGTTTGGTGTACTTGAGCTAAACAAAACAAAACAAAACAAAACAAAAAACTACTTATTTTCCTTAGCTATTTATCTTCAAATTGAAGGCAAGAAGAAAGAAGGGACAAAGGGAAATGAGAGGTAGAAAGAAAGGATATAGATGGATAGAAATTAAAGAGTGAAAAGGAGGAAACCCCTTAGGTATCCACTGTGAAGAAGATGTACTGTGAAGCAGTATAATTATATAAAATCTTTTACTTTGTAAATTGTAAGATTTACTTGAAGAAAATATTATAAGAAGTGAGAGGAATGATAATCATGTATTACAAGCCTGTGAATTATGTTACCCTGAAAGGGTACAATAAACAATTCTGTGTAAAACAAAACATTGACTGTAACAATTATTAAATTGAAATCTGAATATATTAAATATTAAAATGTTTGCAGATATAAATGGGCATTGTTGTTTCTGCTCATTTAAAAAAAATGCAAATGGTTGGTCATGTCTAACCTGAAGGCAGATATTCATTATAATAGTCAAGCACTATAGAGTAAATTTCAAATGCTGTGTATTGTACATAAATTACTCAGAAGCAACAGAAAGTAGGCTCAGAAACTTGCAGCAAGCAGAGAAATATTTCTTAGGGAAAAATTGTATGCTTAAAACATTCTCCACTCACTGTCTCAAGAGCACGAATTAGCAGCCTACTGCTCCATTTTCTATTCTTCATGAAAAACACAGCTATCTAATTTAATTTAGCTGTGAACAGATTTCTTAGCAGCACCATTTTTATTTTGAGAACATCTCTTAAGAATCATAGCTTGCATGTATGGCAGTTCAATGAAGAATAATCTGTAAACAAAATCTCCATTTATCAACAAAGGCCATTAAAGACCATAAAATAACCCATCCTTGACTGATTAATGCAGCTTCTGAAAGGAATTTCAAGCCATTAACATCCAGAAAATATACTGCTACTGCAGCTGCACTGATTATATAAATCACGTAGTTATGTGTGTTGGTATAAAGCAACTTTTTTAAAAGCATCTCCTCACCCACATTAATTTAACATTTTTATAGGAAAGATACTTTGGAGAACACTGATTATCATCAAAAAGTAAATAACTCCATTTGCTTCCCAGAGGAGAAAATGTGTATAAACAAAGTTATTTGTAATGTATTTGATGGCTAAATATTGGCTTAACATTTTTATGTGTAGTTCAATTATCTTCATAAAATACTTTCTCTAAATATTATAAAAACTATTACACTTTTGTATCTTAATGGTTTATGAATGATACTAAGTGTGCTTCATGAATAAAGCAACTATTGAAAAATGTTAGTTGTAACTCATCCTGTTCTACAGATTTATCACTGATTCCTTCTTCTAAGGCACAGGAACCTAGTTTAGTAAGACTGAAGCCTAACAGCATGAAAAGGCTCTCCCTACCCTCAAACATCCTGATTATGTTTTGTTTTGTTTTGATTTGAGACAGGGTCTCGCTTTGTAGTTCAGCCTGGCCCTGAGCTCAGTTTCAAACTCACATCACAGCAATCCCCTGTTCTGTCTGCCTAGTGCTGGGATGACAGGCGTGAGCCACCACGCCCGGCACTGCGGTATGTGGTACTGATTGCTGCTGGGCGTGAGTTTCCATGCCCAGTATTGTATCGAACCCGCGCCCTTGGACTTGCAAGACAGGTGCCGGGACCACTGAGCTAAATCCCCGGCGGTCCTGATTATTTTTTTAAAATTTCTTCACATATGTAATATATTACCTCTTATGTAGGAATACTACTGGCTTATACTTGTGCTGTGGCTTTAATTTCTTAAACTCCGGTTTCACATATTTCATCACAAAATAACGTTCTTATATTGAGTGTTCAGTACAGGACACTGTAAACATTTTATGCATATCAGTTCCTTTGACTAGTGTAAGGGCAAGGAGATGGGTGTTTTTTTTTTGTTTTGTTTTTTGTTTTGTTTTTAATAGAAAAACACGGACGCACCACTTAAGCTACCTTTACTAAGGTCACAGAGTAAAATTCAAACCCAGATCCCGGTTGACTTTCACGTTTATAGTTCACTCTACATTTGTCCTCATCTCATTTTTGAGTCTTTAGTCTTTAGCTTCCCTCTCTTCTCACTAAGCATTCTGGCCCAGTCTCCTCAACCTTCCCTTATTTCATCCTCTGAAAAATAGCTCTATTTTGATGTATCACAGTGTATCTTTGGCTCTTCTAAAATAATGAAAATAATGAAAGAGGAGAAGAAGAATCAGAGGTAATCAAGCTTGAAATCCAGGGAGAAGGTTTCCTGAAGATTTTGAAAGAATTCATTTTTAGATTATTTTCCACAGGGGTAAAAAAATGAATGTCCAAAAAATGAAAGAGGTGTGTCCTAGGGCAATGTAGTTGCAGGTGGTAATTGAGAAAGACATGTAGAAACATACATTTCTTGTTTTTCCTTTGGTTTTTTGTTTGTTTGTTTGTTTGTTTTCTGTTTTGTGTCACTGCTGTTTGAATTTAGATAGCAGCATTACTCCAGGATGAAATAATATAGATCTGTGACTCCATAGATCTTTGTGAAAGTTACATAGAAATGAGACATAAAATATAATTTTTTCACAACATTCTATGACTTCCAAGAGGTTTACCTCATTGTAAACAATCAGGTTTATGTGACAGTGCCTGTCTGGCCTTTGTGCTTTTAATATTTTCCTTTAAAATAATTTTAAAACAATATTATGACTAGACAAAAACATGATATGTTAGTTAATAATACAAGAGTTAATAGTAAGAGGTAGCTCATTGTCATATAAAATTTCAGGAAATTCAAGCTGATTCATTACTGTATTACTTAAAATAATACAGTTATACATAGGAATTCAAAAAATGATGAGGAAGATAATTATTCTTTAAAATATTTGTTCTATGAAAAAATTATCAAGTTTCTTTTAATGTTAAAACTTTAATTATGATTAGATATTAACACTTCAATTGGAGATAATATGTATTTATCTTCTATTTATTTCCATTGAAATGATAATATGTTCCTCAATAAAATTAAATGAATTTATATAAATCATTTTTTAGGGTCCTACAGGTCTCTCAGTGGCATAAAATGTTAGTAGATGAAAAATGTGCATTTTGATCTAATAACATTTTGTGTAAGAGACATAGTATAATTACACATTTTTAAGGAAGTAATAATATTTAGAAACACTAAATAAATACAAGAAGGTTAGACAAAAATATTGACTTAAAGGTTAGAAATGATATATTTTTACAATGCTTGATTCAGGGCAATGTGACACTTTTATGTCTAAAGCATACTCTGTTTAAAAAAAAAAAAAAAAAAAAACAGAAGCTTTACCAACCTGTTGGGAGCCGTTTCCTACAGTGTCATGGCTGCCCATGCAGGAGAGAAAAAGTTGGCCTGATTTCTGGATCAGAGCCTGACATTGTCTACTTTCCTCAAGGATAATTACTGTCCTTTCCAGGTTAAACTAAGAACCTTGACACACCTTCATTTCAGATTAAACTAAGAACCTTGACACACCCTTATTCCAGGTTAAACTAAGAACCTTTACACACCCTCGTGCCAGATTTAATTAAGAATATTGTCAGTGCACCCCACCCACCAGTTCTTTCATTAACTTTTTTTTCTTTTCTGTACACGTGAACAAAGCTAATCGGCTCAAGGGCGGCTCAAGGATAGTACTAAAGAAATGTATAAAAGAAGGCTGTTAAATAAACGTGGCATCCATTCGGTATTGACTGGTGAACCCTTCCAAGTCCCGCTGTCCTGTCTTTACTTATTTCTCATCCTAAGCCCCTCGGCTCGGTCACCCCATTGCTCTGCCCAGCTGACACCGCCATACCCAGCGGTGAGACCCCGGCACCAACCCCTAATGATGAGGTTAAATGCTGGATCCTGAACACGTGAATAGGAGAAAAGAAAGGCTATTGTTGAGGAAATCACTTATGTGGGCTAAGGCCAAGACCCACAGAAAATAACACTGCGTGATATAAGTAATGGAGAAGCATATTCCACAGCAATTTCAATATGAAGTTTAAAGGGCTAGGTTCTCTGAACACTCACGCCTACACACACATGCAGCAATTGAGGCTATAAGATATGAGAGAAATATAGAAAAGTCTCTTAACAACATGTGTGTGATATTTCCCTGAATATTCTGAGAAAATAATGTGGATTTCAAAACTTATTTTTTTAAGCAGAAAGATAAAGATTAACAGGGATTAAAATGGGAGAAGTTAAGCAAGAGTTTTGCCCCAAATATGCACCATTGTACATACTGTGGCAAATGACTTGATTACTGTGAATTGCCCTTCAGAGAAAGGTCCATAGTCTAGATTAACTAGGGAATGTGTGAGGTTTTCAACCTGGGCAAGTGTCTGTACGTATGATACAAATTAGCCTTATCTACAAGGAGTGAGTCTAAGGAACTTGTTATAAATTAATTCGTGGCTAAGGGTTGTCAGTGTATTCATTCACTTAGTTCCTTAAGAAAGAAAACTAATGTTATGTAAAGATAAAGTGGGTAAAAACCACTATCAAAGTAATTCATAAACACTATTTAGCAATACGCATATGAATAAACATATATGAAAAATTGTACACATACACCAGATTTTATATATATATATATACACACACACATTATGACTATATAATCATATAAAAATTTTAAACTTCCTAAATTACCAACACAAACACTGATGATCCTCTGCTCAGCAGGTCTGAGAGGAGAGAAGACATTTTATATTTTTTTATTGGTTTGATCATCGGTTCCTGACATTTCCACTTCTGTAACATTCTTCTTTGTCAAAGAAATTTAAAAATAGATAGTAGATGTGGAATCATTTGCAGATATCGAAGGCTTTATTAGAGAAATGATTTTAAAGCATTATTTATCTTTAAAGGAGTTTTAAAGACTTTAAAATTTGGCTTTTAAATGTCAAGAACTTTATCCCTGTGAGATTTCAGGCAAATTAAACTTGAAATATTTTCATGATTAGAATAACTACAAACCAACTTTGAGTACCTTTTATAATTATAGAGATCAAGGTAACTTGTTTTAATAACATACTTATCTTAATAAATTTACATTAAAATGTTTTTTTAAAGAAAAACCACAAACCTACAGTTTTACATTACAAATCTGCCTACACTATTTGACCCAAATAATAAAGGTTTGAATATAACAATGAAGTATTCTTTCACTACAATTGAGTGTTTTGTCATTTTTTAACCTTGTGCTTTCCTATCTTCTCCATGTGTATCCACATAATAGCTACCAGGAGGCAAAGTCTCATGGAAAATGCTGGGTACAGAGCTGTGTGGTGGTTCAGATAAAATTGACCTTTCCCACAGTCCCATGGCTCTGACAATTCAGCTTTGTTTAAAAAAAACTGGACTCCACTCACAAGTGGTTGCCCAATGGCACTAAAGGCTCAGCATTATGAAATTATCTAATATCTCTTAAGAAAATTAATGAATTTTGAATTTTGTATGCAAAGTCTTTACTTATGCTGAATGTGATCATAATGTATATCTAAAATGTACCAAGAAATTTAGCAAATGAAAAAAAAATGAATAGGAAAAAAATTTTAAAGTAAAACAAAACAGAAAACCAACAAAAAGCTGTGTTTGTTGGTGGAAATGGCTTTTCAGATTTCCAGTGTTTGATTACATTAAGGCAATTTTAATACAAATAGGAAATGCAAAAACACTCTGGGTCAACCATAAAAATTTCAAAATTAAGAAGGAATACTGCAGTTACTCTAAGTTGCCTATTTAATATTAGATTAGAAACCAAAAAGATATTTCTATGTGGAGAATCTTGGAAATCTGTATAAAATCATAGGAATTCTTTCCTGGAGGTCCTACATTTTCATTTATTTGGAAATTTATGAATAAAAAAAGTATAGCTTTATCTTAGTTTGAAGGTTTTGGAATATGAACTTTTGATGCCATAATCACTGGTGATCTCAGTGACATATTTTGGTTTGTAGAACTAGTATTTCTATTAGGTGCAGAAATCTGAATTTTTAAATAAGTAACAAATAGTACAGAATATTTAAATAAATACAATTTACTACAGTAAAAGGAACATAACCGTGAACCCCCCTAACATACACACCCTCAGACACATTCATGCCATCCTTTCTGCAACTTTCTGAAGCAGTTTTCAATGTCCTTTCTGTGTCTTTAGAGGTATGATCAACAACTTAGTGACTGTGGCTGTAGAGAATGTCATTTAATGTAAAACCAGGCTTATCTAACTTTTCTTGCAGGTTCTTATTCACGTTACGCACTGGATTTAGCCAATGGGACCTCTGACTCGTTGCCAAAGTCAAAATTACCATGAAAGTCAACACTGAAGTAGATCTAGGATATCAAGGCAGCTGTGACAGCATAAATAAAGACACTTGTGAAAAAGGACTACCACAGCTACTTCACAAAGTGGCAAGGATTGTGGAGTAAATGTGTCTGAAGTAAGGGGTATTTTGAAGGAATTGCTTGCAATGTCTTAATTTGTAATTTTTTTAACAATGTAAATCTGCAATGGGTTTTGTGATTATTCTTGGTATATTTGCTAAGTTCATGAGTATTTGAAGTGGAAATGTTTATCAAAATGGCATCTTATAGTCATCTGTTTACAGTGTTGTTCATATACCTCATTCATTCCCAACTCTATATTTGCCTATTACAAAACCACTATCAAACTTGATTTCATCCTCATTTGTCTAATTTTTCTGTACAGATAGTTATAGGTGATTATTCTCATGCTGAGTCACAAATCCTGAGATACAACCAGGGAAATATTTCAGGAAAACTAATTCCTAATAGTGATGAATGATTATGAAGCTATATTTCATCCATAAGACTGATGATAAGAAAACGCCAGCATCTTGGTTAGCATAATATCTGGCATAGAGAAAGAATTTAACAAATGTGGGTTACTAGAAATTTTATAACTATTTTTCATTTAGCTATCTCTGTATGTAAATAGATAAATACAGTCTAATAACAAAAATGTATTATATACCTGAGGGTGTTTGTGTGTGTGTGTGTGTGTGTGTGTAGTGTGTGTCTGTGTTTTTAATCTGGTGGAGACAGGTGAAATAACATGTTGCTACATGTTACCTATATGTACTTCTACTAAAATAGATTATTATGCTGAATATCATTGCATGAATGTCTTTAAATTTTAAAAAATATTTTCATGTCAAAATCTCCTCATTATAAAATAGTTACACACAAAAACACATAGTGATGGCTATATATGGCAATGTCAGCAACCTGTTTTTGTGTAATATTTTAGATAAAACATTACTCCAAGAGGACATCAAAACACATTTTATAACAATAAATGTCTTTTATTAAAAGGAAAAATTTAATATGATTTTAAAATTATGTATGATATTGATTATTACTATTACATTACTATTCTTATTTTCATAGGAAAAAAGCTGGTACTGACCTTCCATATTGATAGGAAACATTGCATAATTCATCTTACAGGTTTCATCCAACATAAAGTAAATGTTAAAATAATAACAAGTGAAGGTGAAAGCCCTTTTTAAAGAGGAAAATCATAGTGTGAATCTGATATAATTATGCAATGATGGCAAATTTGATGAAATATCCATTTTAGTGCTTTACAATCACACATCATATAAGAAAATTCTCATTGGTCTGGCGATTTAGCTCAGTGGTTCTGGTATCCATCTGTCAAGCTCAAGGTCCTATTTTTTGATCCCCAGTACCACACATCACAGTGAGGGGTATGGTGGCTTACACTTGTAATCCCAGCACTCAGGAGGCAGAGGCAGAAGGATTGCTGCAAATTCAAGGCTAGCCTGGGCTACATAGTGAGATTAGGGCCAGTCTGAACTACAGAAACTGTCTCAACGAACTAAAAAATAAAATAAAAAAGAAAAGAAAAATTCTCATTCAATAGTTTTAACCTATTAAAAGGGAACTGAAGAAATAAAAAACCTTTGATATGTATACTCTCCTGAATAACTTGAACAAAAGTGAAGCATTTGGCTTAAAAAAAAAAGTCTGGATTCATTTCTAAAACCAAATCCTTCCACTGATCCCTGAAGGCCAATGATCCTGAATGCACCTGTGCATCCTCGCCAAGAGGCGTATATCGACCCATCTGGCTCCCTGGTGTTATCGCTGCCCACCTTCTCAGGGAAAAGTTAGAAACTATGTTTTATGAGAAATACCAATCTTAAATTAAGGCAGAAATTGTTCTTCTTAGTAAATAAATTTTAAAAGCTAATATATTTTCAATTAATATGCTGTTATATCCATTCCAATATACTCAGTAGGATTTTCTGTATTTTTCAATAGAATTCTGTTTGCCAGAGAAATATAGTTTGCTATAATGTCTGCCATTTTAAAAGTCATTTTATTCATATGATGCCTTCATTATTCCCCTGAACCAGGTGAATAAAAATTCCCATTTTGCATTCTGAAAACGTGGAAAAATATATATTACTAATGTTATTAAATAAGGAAGGATAAAATATCCAATATACTAATATTCCAGGGGAAAAAATTCATATACTTTCTTCTTTGCACAACAAAACAGTAGGCTTATGGAAGTTGAAAAAAGTATTCACATTTAAATTTCAGCACTTGTAGTTCATTTGATTTACCCAGAAAGGCTAAATTTAGTTTTAATTATTTGCTTGTCAAAAGCAACTAGAATATAAATTGGATTTTTGTTAGTTTTTTTTTTTACTTAAAATTAATGAGTATCATTGATTAGTGATCTTCCAAATCATATGATAGTAGTAGTAATTAATAGTATTAATAAAACACTTGCCTAATACTTATTAAATGGCTTGATTTATTAGATGTACTGAGCTATACATACCTCTTCAAGAAAATTTAAATATTAAAGATGATATACACAAACAGTAATAGAACTTTACAAAATAAGAGATTCATATAAAATCCATCCTTTGAACTACCTAACTTTCCTAAAATCAATATTGTAAGCAGATGACTCAAGATAATTTATCAGACAATATAAAGCATAAATATATTCCCTTCTCTCAGCTTGTAAATACCTGATCTTAATGCACTGATTTTTAATTAAAGAGGAGAATATTTTTTTTCTTTTATAAAGTGTCCTCCTTCATCATGAGTTTTACTTCTAAATTCAGCACTTTTCTCCCTCAGATCCCAATCTTGTCTCCTCGCTTCTGTCTACTCATAGGCAGAATCACAGTGTTTAAACAAAAATTTACCTAGAAATTTTAAGGAACACTGCTGTGTGGAGTGAAACAGAGTCTAGTGAAAATGTTCTGTGAAAACGAATGGAAATAATACATTTGGAAACAACTAAGAAGAGGAAAAGACAAGGAGGGATTAGTTGGATAAGTCTAATATCTTTTTTTTTTTTTTTTTTTTTTTTTTTAGTTTTTTGTGTTTTTTTTTTGGAGACAGGGTCTCACTTTATAGTTCAGGCTGGCCCTGAGCTCAGCCTCAAACTCACATCACAATCCTCCTGCCTCTGCCTCCCGAGTGCTGGGATTACAGGCGTGAGCCACCACGCCCGGCACTGTGGTATGTGGTACTGGTTGCTGCTGGGTGTGGGTCTCCACACCCAGTATTATTATGTGGTTACCGGGGAATCGAACCCCGGTCCTTGCGCTTGCGAGACAGGCACCGGAACCACTGAGCTAACTCCCCGGCCCCCAAGTCTAATATCTTAAGAAAAGATACTGTCTTTAAATTTGTTCATATTATTTTTGTTTAAAACTATTGGCTTATCTACTGACTGCACAAAGTACTGTCACCTGAAGTGCTATTGTAAGACACTGATGATATTGATTGTAAAGAGAATAATGGTTGCATGCTTGACAAATTTTAAAATATTTTTAAAGTTTCAAAGAATACCGTATGTTTAGATTATAAAGAGCCCTGAGGTAGGAAAGAATGCTTCATTCAGATTACATACATATGTTATTTTATAAGTTTTCTATAAAAAAATATTCATATGTGTGTTTAGCTACCTGAATAAACTATAGTGCTCAAGTTGAAATGTGACCGGCAGTATTTTTAAAATTTGACGTTTATAATGCAAAAACAACAAAAAAAGAGAGACAACATAAATGTGGTGTAAATACTTACAGTTAGATTTCCAGCACTTAAAATAGAATTTATTAAAATGATTTAAAATTAAATACTTAAAGTTTACTGTATTTAATAAATTCCTATATGATTTTTATCTAACCACTCTAGTGTTCAATCTGAAAAAGTAAAGGTACATTTAGGAGGAGTCAAGATGATGTATTAGGAGCAAGTAGTACATTTCAATTTCTTCATGGTTCACAATCGAAACATCTTCAAGTACTCGGCAAAGTCTATGATTCAAGGAATGCACTGAAGCTCAGTACTGAAACCTGAAGTCAGAAACCTGCAGAGACCCAGAGATTCTGCAACTGAATCTAGAGCTGGAAAAAGCGCATGAGCACGAAACCTTCGGTGCTGCCTGGCACATATGCCCCGAGTTCGGCAGTGAGATTGTCCGGATAAGGGGAGGGGCTATGTGAGAAGCCCAAAACAAAGCAAAGTGGACACAGTACGGAAACTTACCCAGGACAAAAAGGTAGTCTGAACGTAGCTAACACGAAGTGGGCTGACATTTAAGACGTGTTATACTCAGCCATTTCTCTGAGAAACATGGTTACATCCTGGTTCTGTGATCGGTGTGACTACATATTGTGGAGGTCAAGACTTAGCTTATTATTTGGAGAACATAAATTCCACATAAATCCCCTTTTTCCCTGCAAATCATTGTAAATATTGCCATTCTCTTCAGCCAGCATCTACCGCGGGGCCGGGTATGGACCCAGGAACCAAAGAAGTAAGGCTGGGGAAGAATAGAGAGGAATCGAAGTGCAGGTACAGAAATGAATAGAGCTCACTTTCTCTTTAAGACGCTCAGTGTGAGTGGTGGTTAAAAAGTCAGGTGATGCAGCATCTGCGTGGGATTCCAAATGGGGACTAGGCTTTGTGGTTGGTCTTGTGCGAATGACTGGGCCCTCTCTAGCCAAGCACTGTCGTTGCTCTGTCCTCTGAGTTGGCTTCCCAAAGGGAGCCTGAGTCCCAGAAATGAAACACAGATGATGCACTCCTTGGGAGTCTGTCAGATTAATCTCTTAAACTACTGGAACCTTCATGCTCTGCTGCTCTGTACTAGTCAGCCAGGAAGCAGAGATTCACTGCGACTAGCTGTGGTCCCTACTCGCTCCAGTGGGCAGCACAGAAAGCAATGCAAAAGGAAGAAGGAAACCCTGACCCACGTTATCTTAAAGGAGAATATATCTGAAGAGAACATAGAGCAAGTGCTTATAAGCAGATGGTGAAAATTCACTCTTCTCTGCATGTTCAACTACCTCAGCCGACATCTCTGCTGAGACATGTTTTTTTTTTTTAATCTTTATTGGTACATTAAATATACGCATCATGATTGCACTCCATAATGGGGATTTGTACCAGTATAAGACACAACTTCTGAGACATCTGTTTTGACTTTTCCTATGACTGTTATTTGCTAATTGACCCATACACATATATTTTCTCTTTTTCTTATTCTTTTATTCTTTTAACAGAATTTTATTTTTTTTTCCCATTTACTTTATGGTTTTCTCTTTCATCTGATTTCTTCCTTTAACTGTTTGAATAATCTTGTTTGTTTTGTTCTCTTCTCCTCACTTTCTTTTCTCACAATTGTTTTCTGTTTATTTTTTTAAAACCTTATAGACTGTCCACATCTTGTCCCCACCACTGTTGCTATTGTTGAGATGTCAAGGTTGATACTTGGCTTTTCTTCCATTGTCATATCTGGCTCATTGGTCTTTGGCATTGTTACTATGATTCATTTCCCCCTTTCTGCAAGCTGCTAGGCATTGATCCTGGCATTTAATGTACTTTGGATAAAAAAATCTGCTGCGAAACTGCAATTTCAGCTCTCCTCTGATACAGAGCACAGCCTTGGAGAACATGAAATACTCAGCCAAAACTCAGATCCCAAGTAGGCACAAATGACTGGGGAGATAAAGACCTCTTCCTGGGAATCCACCATACAGCAGCAGCAGCAGCAGAGACAGCACAAGTACCTCATGCGATGTATTTGCAAAAGGCCCCTTCATATGACTGGCAGCACTAGGAGAGCAAGTACAGAGTGGATATGCTCTGTAATCTGCTGTTTAACACAAACATTTTGCTTCTGAGACCTACACAGGAAGAAAGTTAGCATAAATGTATGGAAATTAGCAGGAACATTTGTTTTAAAATTCAATATAGCCACACAATATGATCCAGCCATACTCCTCAATACCTATCTGAATGAAATAAAATCAGTATACAACAGACTCCTGCATGCTCATGTTTATGTGGCATGATTCAATCATCCAATCTGAATGGATGAATAGATAAACAAATTGTGATCTATATACACAATGGACAGTTATTCAATCATAAAGCAGAAAAAATAACACTATTTGCAGAAAAATTGTCAGATTGGAGGTCTTCCAGTTAGATGAAAAACCAAAAACCAAAAACAAACAAACAAACAAAAAAACAGACTCAAAGGGTCATGGAATTTCCCATATTCAAAATATAGAAGAAAAAAATCCCCACAAAAATGGTGGCATGAATTAGAACAACAGGATGAAATTAGAGATGAAGAAGGGATTTAGGAGAATGCAGAGAAAAACCAAGAAACAGTAATTAGTGAGTGGGTGTTATTAAACCAGCCCAAGCAGAGGAGAAAAAATTCCCCAGGCCACACCTTCACACATCCTGTGAAGCATGAAAGAAAATAGGAAGCCAAGACCCAGGTTCAAGATAAACAGCCCGCCTTACACAGAAACACCTGTCTGTGGAACCAGATACTCCCGGAGACAACCAAACTTCCTTGGCCCCAAAGCAAAAGACTTCCTCCACTCCCGGATTAAACTTCCCCTGTTCCTGGCCCTACCACTCCACTACCCAAACTCCACTATTAAGTTTTCCCTGGACCAAGCCCACAAGGTTAACATTCTTATAGCTTCCAATTAGTAGTCTGGAAACAAATTTTTTTTTTTTTCTAGCTGACAGTTAGAATGTGGTTTATTAAACTGTAGCTAAGGCTGTGTGATTTGTATTTGATAAAATATTGACCTTCTTTGTGGAAGTATTTTAAAAGTGAAGAAAAGCATGAAAGAACTCTGTATAGAAAAGAAGTTATGATGAGTTTTGAGGATTAAAGAAGTATTGGCATCTGTTTTGTTCTTCCATTTGAGGAATAGTGTAAGACAAGAATGTATGCGTGCTCAGATTAGATCAAAGGAAAGCAGACAATGGTGTATTCATCACTTGTGAGAAATTCCCTACTAAATTCCTAAATATGGCTTAGACTAAAGTAAGGTTGGATTCTGCTTCAAGAGTATTTTGGCAGTAAGTTTCAAGGAAATCGAATCTAATAGAGATTGTGGGGGAAATATTCACCATAGATAGCCATGAGGATGTCAACCTGTACTTTCACTGGCATTTAATGTGAAATGGGGACAATTAAAGAATAAAAAGTGGGGCCAGGGAGTTAGCTCAGTGGTTCCAGCGCCTGTCTTGCAGGCGCAAGGGCCCGGTTCGATTCCCCAGTTACCACATAACAATACTGGGTGTGGAGACCCACACCCAGCAGCAACCAGTAGCACATACCACAGTGCCGGGCGTGGTGGCTCACGCCTGTAATCCCAGCACTCGGGAGGCAGAGGCAGGAGGATTGTGATGTGAGTTTGAGGCTGAGCTCAGGGCCAGCCTGAACCACAAAAGCGAGACCCTGTCTCAAAAAACCTAAAAAAAAAAAAGCAGATACACCTCTAGCAAGATCACTGTTCTACCTTTCTCTTGTTTCTGAGAGAAAATATCCAATACCCACAGTTAGAGAAAGAAAGATTTATTGTAGCTCACAGTTTATAGAGGTTTCAGTCCATAATTAGCTGGCTCCAAGGCAGGGCAGCATGACAGAGAAGCGTTGGAGCAGAGAAACAGTTCA